>JASAMW010002882.1:0-14878 GCA_030247985.1 Epsilonema sp. ZAB3_2
CTCTACAGGGCGAGAAAGTGCTCCGCAGCGCCCTGGCGAAGATGGTGGATGGCGCCATCCAGGGAGGGAGCTGACGAGGCTCGGCAGTGGCTCGTGGACGAACTCCGCCTTTGACCCGGCTGCGACGGATTGTACAGCCTGTGGGGAAATGAATTGGACAAGTAAGCATTATCCTACTATGTACACACATTCCACAGTGCGTACATTGTGTAATGGGACTACTGTAGCATACTCACGTATGTACGTACGTATTTTAGGTTTCAGAGGTCTGTTGGGCGGCGTGTGGAGGCTGTGTCAAGAAGAAGTGATGCACAGAGCCCAACTGCCCAGAAAGAGATCAGAAAGTGTTCACGAATTCTTACAGCCTGAGCGGGACGCAGAAGACGACACTGAAGGGACAGCTGGTCGCATACTTCAAGCAGTCCGGACAGATGCCGGGCTACTGTTCCAAGAAGGTGGAGGTCAGCCAGCTAGCCAAGCATCTGAACGCCAAAGAAAGCGACACCATCAACATCGACCCTGTCACCGGATCTAGTGAGACGCAGGTACAGTGCGTGCACTGTTTTACCAATGCGTACGACTAAAATGAAATACATACATACTGTAAAGTACAGAGTGTCCCATAAATATACTCCGGGGGTTTCCGCGCTTGATAACTCTCGAGTTAAAACTAGATTTCAATGCGGTTCTTTCTTTTGTGTAACCAAGGCTTCAACTTAGGCGCATGGGCAAAATTTCATCTGGGTAGCTTAATGGTTTATGGTTTTATTGACCCTCAAAGTGTTGGTTCCTCGCAGTTACTCTCCTTCAGTATAATAGCGGTTTTAAGTTGAAATAGCTTCAAATTGAATTTACACTTGCAGACTTTCAACCTGACGTCCACACATCAAGTTCTCTTGCAACTTTGACTGCTCTAAGTCACTTAGAACAAAATTAGCAAGGTTGATAGTAAACTATGCCATAAAATATGCCGAATTTTGTTTATTCAGGGAAAAAGAATCTATAGAAAAGGGGCTAAAGAGTGTAGCTGTTTTGAACCGGTTCCAATTGCAATAAATAAACTTGAAATTTTGCCTGCATCTAAGTTGAAGCCTTGGTTACATGATGCGAAAAACCGCATTAAAATTTGAGCTTTTGATCGAGAGTTGTTGCCGCGTAAAGCCCCGGAGTATATTATGGGACACCCTGTATGTACATTCACAAGAACTGGGCATACATACAAGTACACGAGAAGATAAAGTCGTACATACATACCTTACTTACCTTACATACTTACCTTCAGGTTGGCTACGTGTGCGGTGTCATGAGAATGATCATGAGAGCCAACTTCATGTCGTCAACGCCATGGAATGATTCCATTCAACATCTACGGTATGCTAGAAGTAGCGCACTTTTCTGCACCAAATCCACAAAGCACACCTTATTTTAGCATATCTTATTTGCAGCGCACTCTTCAAATTGCACAGAATTTGGTGATGGTTCTTTGGTTTTTCGTCTGCCAAGTTATGTCCGTTATGAAGAGTATTCTTTCGTTTGCCTTTGGCGCAAGAACACTCGGCCTGCCCCACCTCTTCGTTCGCATACAATGCCCCCATGCTATGTCGATACCACCAAGATATCAACATAAAGTAACATAGTATGCAATACGAAGAGGTCGCTTTGTTGCATTTGCAAATGCAACAATGCAACATGGAATTATTGTCTCCAGAAGGGCTCATGGGGGACAGGCATAACTTGTTGGGAAAAGGCTCATGTTATTTGCTGTTTTCTAGGTGGTGTCGGTATTGCACAAAAGTGACGTGGGTGCACGAAAAAATTGTAACAGCACCAAAATATCACTTTGTAGAACTTCATATAGCCTATACGTAAAGTTATTCATCCTCATGTAAAATACGTGCTCACTGACCTAACTTACCTGTGCCCTGTGGGTTTCAGAGTGTGAGCCATCAAAATGCTTTCGCTTTCTGCCACGCACAATCACGCTTCAGAGCAAGAACTTCCGTCTGGCTGGAATCTCGTTTCTCAGCGGAAATCACTTCACTGCCGTCATGTTTTGGCATGCGGCCGTACTGCAGTATGATGGCAAGGGTGGCGGATTACAGCACTACAATAAGAAATTTATCGAGCATAAAGAGGCGCATTACGCATATTACTTGGCTGTCTAGACAGGGTGATTGATGATAGCAGCAATGCGATGTACCAATACAGTCTGTAGTAAGTAGGTACTGAGGTAGAATGCAACTATCTTTCCTGCACAAGTACATACTGTATGTACATAATACGTAATACATACGTGTACACCGTACGTACCAATAGGACAGAACTCCGTGAGCTGTTCTTTTCTTAACTGTAACTATGTGATGAAGGGCAGGTCGACAAATTCCACGGCGAGGCATATCCTCTGTGCTAATAGTTGCAGTAAAAGCATGTAAACGCTTTTTGCCATGCATGTCGAATAAAGTGATCGACGGAATACGACGCTTTCTGCTCATCTTTTCTTCGAACGCCGCCACCTCATCACCGCTCACGTGTCCCCATGTTTTCCGTAGGTCTATGAAAACGTGAAGCATGGACTACTCTAAAATTATCGGACCTCATGCCCGCCTTTTCAATAACCGCCTTTACCGTTTCCTTGCTGTTCTCATGAAGAAATTAGGAGTCCAGTGTTTTCTGTAGCTTTGGCAAGCATGTTTCAATAACACAAACATGAGACAAAATAATTTACGCAAAATTCGGCTGTAAATATGCGTTTTTCTCCATGCCCGCCATGCCCGCCTTTAGGAGGGGGGTCGGGTGCCCGGGCCCCTGCCCCTGCCCGCCTTTAGGAGGTCCCTACTTCGCGGTACGTTTGTTACCTCGCAACGCCAACTTTGGCAACCTGGTTGGTTCAAAATTGGTATAGAATACAGCACATGAAAAGGGCAACCAAATTGCCACTTTGCTTGCTTGGGGCACTCACTCGCCTGGATGGAACGCGAGAGGTCCAGGCAGAGTTCGATTCCCTGACCATACTGTGATCGGCAATTATTTTCCTTCTCGATTCAGGGCAAAACTGCGCTACAGTCAGTCGCTGAGGCGAGTTTTGCACGGTAGAGGCAAAGTAGCGTAACCTATGGTCTCTCTGTATGTATAATTTTCTAGGATACAGTACAAAATACGGTTTATGTATCGTTATGGATGAAATGCGGAGCTTATTTCTTTCACGCTGCCTGCCTCACTGACCTGATTTAACTCCAACGTAACAACCCGCTTCCCCGAGAAGGTCGCATTCTTCGGCGGTGTCACAACAACCAATGATAGCTATGATGAATAGCGGAAGAACTCGGCTGCAGTCCATGACAAGATTCAAGTCCATGCATTCATTCATTCATTCACTGTAAGTAAAGACAGCAGGCAGGCACAGGGTTTGGTTGGGCAGTTATACAATAGAGCTAGAACCCTTTACTTGTCAGCGATGAAACAAAACGACTAAAACTAGTACGTGAATGATCAAGCTTTGTCTCTTCTGTCTATTTAGCTTCCCTTTCCATATTGTAGTACATTACATACACAGTATCATACGTGCGAAAACGCATGTTTTCTCTCCCGCCACTACTGTGTGTGTACATACAGATAGGCTCTATAATTATGTAAAGTACAGTACGGGTATGCTCTTTTTTCTAAACGAAATCGTTTATGGCTCCAGAAACTAGCCTAGCTTTCAGCAAAATTTCCAGGCAACTGCATGTTCTAGTCATGTGCAAGCGCTGCACGTCTGCAAGCAAATCGTATGTCTAGGCTGCTCTACTCCTCCCGAACACGGTCCACAACTTTTTTGTGCTCTGATAGAAGCCAAGCCCTTCAAACCTGTGTGGTCCTGTACCTGTACATATCGGCATAGCATGTCCATGCGCCTAATGTGGATGTGGACCAACTACTAACATGTGCAAGGTGTACTGTAATGGAGCAACCTGTCGACTCCAATCACGAACATGTACCGAATGTTCACCCGCCATGAACCTAACTAACTACTCTTTTTCAGGTTCAAATTTTATGCTGATAGGCTATATGTACTTAGGTAACTGGAGACATGCGAAAACTTGTGGCAAATTATTTGAGAAGCCCTTATGAAATTTTAGCCTGATCGGTTGCATGGAAGTGGAGATATGTTTGTGATTGGAGTCGAGCCTGAAAAACCCGACACAATAAAGTAGCATGCACAAATGGTCCAAAATATAGGGTACTGTGGGGTAAACCCGGACACGGGGTAAACTCGGACACCAAGTATAACTCAGCAATAATAAGACCGATTGAAACAAGTATTCTACCAATCGATTCCTTGAACTCTCCTCTTTCAAATTGGTATGTCGGCAAGGGAGAGGGGAGAGAGAAGAGAGAGAGAGAGCGACTGATCCCAAAGCGTCGAGCAACAAAGACTAATCCATTGGGGTTTCCCCGCCTGGGTTCGAATCCCAGAGGCGTCGCCAATCTGGTATGTCGGCGAGGGAGAGGGGAGAGAGCAAAGAGAGGCCGACTGGACGCGAGCACGGGATGGCAAAGAACTGAATTTATTCCCTGCGCGCCGTGTATTTATACGGACGCAGACAGGAAATTACATTTCAACGGCTAGCATTTCCTGCTGCCTTGTATGCATGTATGTACTACATATCACAAATGAGCTACATGTTCATCATTTGCTGTAGCGGCAAGTTCAGAAAAGTTTAGGTGTCCGGATTTACCCCACAGTACCCTACTACTCGCCAACTCATGCCCACGCATTTTAATTGACTCTACATATAAACATACTGTACATCATACGGGTGTTATCAGAATCACGCCATATCAGTCAACTCAGTTCGCTTTTCTTTTCCTACTCGTCGCTTCTTGTTGTTGTTGCCTAGACGAAGATGGTTGAACCGCACCTCCCGGTTGCACGTGACGAGACACCGTAGAGCAGCCGTCAACGAATTTGGTCTTGAAGAGAACGTTGGCGTTGTTGAACATGCCTTCCTTCAGGGAAACGATGATAAACTGCAATCAACACGTATACATAACTATTCCAGTATTTCGTAGTTGCTACCAGGACTTGAGCTATATTTGAATAGTAGGGTACTGTGGGATAAACCCGGCCAGTCATTCATTCATCTAAGCTCCTTTGAACTGAACTTGCTGATTTGATGAAGCATATGGCTCATTTGAAAGAGGAGAGTTCAAGAAATCGATTGATATCCTATACGTCCCAATCGGTCCCTTGGTTATTGAGATATGCACTCCTGAAACTTAGGTGGCCGGATTTACCCCATAGTACCCTAACATGAAGCTTTTACAGTATGCCACTAACCTCCCCATGGCATCGTCACCTCTGGCGCGGGGGGTGACGGTGTGGCGGCCTCTCTGCGTGGGAGGCAACGGGCACCTGCCTTCTTGCTTACTGGTTATGTTTCCATTCATGCAATTGCATGGGTGCGCGCAGATTCAGTGCCGAGGTCAGGTGGCCGGCGGAGATCGCCATCCTACGCGCTATGTACATGGGTTTCGCAATCCATAAGGCCGCTAGTTCCGGGCGTGGCGGTTATTAAATTACCCGGAAGACGGGGAAAGCTGGGGAGAAGGGGCAGAAGGGAGGCGGGCAGACCCAGGTCTGGGCCCTCTCATGCTGCCTCTTCAAACCAGAGTAGGTGAGTCTACGGGAGGGGAAGGAGGCGGGCAGGCTACTGGGCCTGGGCCCTCCGATAACCCCGACGGGTGTCAAACTAAGGGTGCTGGTGATGGATGATATGCAACGGGTGTACGTACATACGCCGGGAAACTGCGGGTGTACAACTTCCAAGGGTGCAACGGGTGTACATATGTTGGGAAACTGCGGGGTGTCAGATTCAAAGGGAATTCGGCAATGATTCTGACATAAGAATCTGGTGCTGAGTCGCTGCTACGGGAGCGACATCCCACGAACTGGACTGGATGCCACTAACCTGAGAAGCCGTGAAATGCTTCCTGATCATACTGCCGATGTTCTGCGTGTGACTCAGGTCCAGGGCGGCGTCAACCTCGTCCAGGATGTAGATGGGCGCGGGTTTGAACTTGAGCATAGCCAGCACCAAACTCAGCGCGACCAATGAGCGTTGACCGCCGCTTAACTCCGCCAAGGATTCCTTCCAAGCGTCTCCGAACGCCACCCGTACCCTGAGACCGTCCAGCACCGTTTTGCCCTCGGGCGGCACCAGTTTGGCCTGGGTTCCGGGAAGCAGAGTGGTGAAAATGTTGCCAAAGTCCTGGAGTAAAGAATGCAGAAAAAAAGTCACAGACGTGAATTAGAATTCGGAGCCCATGCTTCAACATGTACCTACAATCTTCGAATTCGCACCGAACTCGCTCGTTTTTCCAAACGTACGTGTAGGTGTGAACAACCGAGTTTGTAATTCGAAGACGTGCGAGTAATTGACGTTCGTTTCCGGTTCAAAACAAAGTCATTTCAAACTCACTCCGAATTCGCTCGGAGCTCGTGTGTAGCGTCCCAGTGACAGAAAGATGGAATGCACAGTAATTTAGCAGTTCCTGTTTGGCAGTTGAATGGAAGAATATGGAATAGAAATAAAATAGGGTAGGGTTCGGTCGGGTAAAAAAAAACTAGGCAGGGGTAGGGTACTATGGGGTAAACCCGGCCATGGGAAAATCAGGCCACCAAAGTTTCATAGCTGCATATCACAGCAACCAATGGAGAGATCGAGACCAATATGGCCATCAATCGATTCCTAGAATCTCCTCTTTCAAAAGAGCTGCATATTTGGTTCATAATTTTCCGAAACAGCAAGTTACAGGAGCTAAAGGTAGCCGGTTTTACCCCATAGTACCCTAAATCTTAGCGTGCAGTTGTACGCAGTACTTTTACATGCATGTCTGGTTTTACCCAGCGGTAATAGCAGAACAGAGCAGTGCCCCATCTCAAATATCTTACCTTATCCACCCTTTCCCAGGCTTTCATAATTTCCTGCTTCTTCTTCTCGTCTAAATCGTGCATCGTCTGTAGCAGAGTCTGTCGATCGTGATTCAGCCGGTTCCGATCATCTTCCAGCTTTTCAGCCTGCAATGAAACATCAACTTCATCAGTTGACACACGGTACATACATAATACACATACGATATGTTCATGCATTTCCCCCATTGTTGTTCTTGACTGTTTTCTCTGCATTATTACAGCGGCAGAAATGGAGTTGTCGGTTGAAACATTAGCCTATTTTATTTATCATCCAACTCAAACAGTATTCATTCAGCGTCGCATCAACTTTAACATCGTAACTTTTTTCTTCCTTTATCTCCGATTTGAAACATTAGCTCATTTGGAGCGAATTTCTTCCTTCTCTTCCCCATCCACATAAAAATGTGAATATTTACAGAACAACTCTTGCGTCTTGCCTTCGCTGTATCGTTCTGTCAGCAGTGTTCATTTACTTTATCTCCTATTTGAAACATTAGCCCATTTCGAGCACACGCACACACCTTTCTTCCGCACCTATTGGAAGATAATTTTGTGAATTTTTACAGCTTAAACTATACGAGCTCGCGCTCCAATCGTTTACATCAACATCGTCTGTTCACCTTATCTCTCCTTTCAAACATTAGCCCATTTTGACGCACTTCTTACTACAAAATCGAAATGATCTCACCAGCCTTCTATGTCCACTTTATCTCTCGTTTTAAACATCATAGTCTGGCCAGTAGGAGTTGGCACTCGGACTCAAGGCGCGTTGCGTAAAATAGATTCACAAATACGGATTTCTGTCCACGCTTCGTGTACTCCTATTTAGCAGAAGTACCTACATGCAAACTACGCAGGACGACTTGAGTCCAAGTGCCAACTCCTACTGGCCAGACTATAGTCCATTCACCCCCCCCCCCCCCGTTTTCATATTCCTCCCGTTAACCCTTACCCTTTCCTCCGCCTCTGACAGCTGATTCATAGCTCGCACGTTGACGTTCTTCTTCAAGGCGTCCAACTCGGCCTTCTTCTCCTCCAGCGACTGACCTTTGCCCTTCTTGAGGATATCGAAATCGTAGTTGGTGCCCTGATGACCGAAATGCCGTTCGTCCGTCGCAATCCAGGCGTAATCGCGTAACATGTCTCGCACCTAGACAAAAATTATAGTCTGGCCAATAAGAGGCATTCAATGGCATTCAAGGCGCTTTGCGTAAAATAGATTCACAAATGCGGATTTCTGTCCGTGCTTCGTGTACGCCTATTTAGCAGAAGTACATGCAAACTACACTACAGGACGGCTTGAGTCCCATCCCATAGCGAACTCTCTCTTGCGACTATAGCACAAGAAAATCGTGTTTCGGTAGGGTGGTAACCTGGGCTAATTCCGACCAACCTGTTACGTATTGCGTACGTATGGTAATAGCGTCCGAGGCCAGTAGTGTACGTAAACAAGTTCTAGGTATGTATGTATGTATGTATGTAAGGCGAGTTTAGCCATCTGTCTGGGCCTGGACCGGCACGTGGTCGTGTGCCTAAAAGTCCACAACTGTGACCGACAGGGTAGCGAGTTCGATTCCCGTTCGGTCCTATTTCTCTCCCCCTCCCCTTTTCGGGGCCCGGCTATCGCCATACGGAACGCGGCACGTCACAAACCGCCCCCGGGCTGTATCCTCATCGTGTACCTGTCTCAATCGATCCATTCGTTGCTGAGATAAGCAGCCCTGACAGTAGCACGCTACACACGTGGTGGTAAACTCACGGTGAGTTTGAACTTAGAGTTTTATTTTTCGTGTAGAGCATCCTCACTTGCTCCCACGCGCAAAATTTTTCTCAAGTGTTCAAGCGTGGTAGTTTCAAACTCGCGGTGAATTCACCGGCATCCCTATGCTTCATCACATACTTATGGGGAATTCACCGTGAGTTTACTCACCTCGTGTGTAGCGCACTAGTGAGGCGGCCGGGTTTGCCCCATGGCCGAGTACCAGTACCCTATTTTCTAACCTTTTTCGACGCCTCTTTCGCGTCTTTGTCCGCCTTCTGCATATCTCCGTCCATCTGGTGCGCCTTCAGCTCCTGCTGATGAATCTCCTTCTCCAACTCCTTGCGTTTCTTCTCCTTCACGGCGATCTCCTTGTTCTTCTGCTTCATCCGCTCCTTCTGCTGCTTGATCTTCTCGTCCATCTCGCGTACCATACGCTGGAAAACAACAGAGAAATGAAGGCTGCTGATTGGGCAGAAACGGCGAACAGCCAATCAGACCAGAGAGAAATGGAAGCTGCTGATTGGACAGAAACGGAGAACAGCCAATCAGACCAGAGAGAAATGGATGCTGCTGATTGGACAGAAACGGAGAACAGCCAATCAGACCAGAGTTACGAGAAGACAAAACACGAAAGGTGATTGGTCAAACGGGAGACAATCAGATACGAAAACCTTCATGAGTGGCGCTATGCATAGTGGGGGGGGGGGGGGGGGGTGATTAGGCTATGCAATGGACATTTTATATGATTTGCCATATGGGGCTATGCGCAAATACGGTACTTTACACTACAGTATAAGAGCGTCCAGCTGCAACGTTTGCATTTTTGGGTACATTTTTGCATTGCAAAGTAGGGTACTACGGGGTAAATCCGGACACCTAAGCTTTTCAGAACTTGCCGCTTCAGCAAATGATGAACATGGTAGCTCATTTGAAAGAGGAGAGTTCAAGGAAGCGATTGGTAGAATACTTGTCTCAATCTGTCGTATGGTTGCTGAGATATACTAGGTGATTTAACCCACAACCCTATACCCTGAACAATAATATTGTGTTTTCCGGGCAAACTGTCACGTCATTGCATTGCTGGCCTGACCTTTTTCTCTTTCAGAGCAGCCTCATCCTCCTTGATGCTTGCGCGAACTTCTTCGATTTGCTCCCGCGCGTTCGTAAGATTCTGTTCCTCGTCCCGAATGCCATCTTCCATATTCTTTAGCTCCGCTCTGAAACATAAACTTCACCAGTTCTCTCCACATTTTCGCTTGGCAATATGGACGCTATGCGGTAACGCGATTGGGTTGGTCGATGGCGACCCCGCGGTATGTTGTGAAAGTTTGGATGGGTGCCTGCGGGGTCGTAAGTCGTCGACCTTATTCAATCATCTGGGAGCGAAATAGGAGCGAATGAAAAGAAGAATTGACAACCAATGACGTCAACGACCCCGCAGACACCGATCCCAACTTTCATTAAACACCGCGTGGTCGCTATCGACCAACCCAATCGCGTTACCGCATATCGTAAACAGTATTATAGTGCGGGAAATTCGGACCACCCCAACCAAACTTTTAGTAGCGACAGGGAGAAAATGGGTGATCATGGTATCATTCTTGTGCGCTCAACAAATCTGGTGGTTTGGTTGCATATTCATCGAGTTTCCCCATTCCCCTCCTAGACAGAAAAAGGTAGAGGTGACCCGAATTACCCCAGACGGCCTGAACTACCCTGCACTATCGCATATTGTCACTGTGAAAACATCACCGACCACAATGAACCCAATTTAATTAAAATAAGCTGGGTTTCAAAAATACCACTTGTTGAATAAACGATTATACTACCTAAATTAAACCCAGCGTCACATTCATGTACACATCCTGAAACACCAACTTTCAAAGTTTACTGAACTGACCCAGTAATGAACAGTACCTACTGGGTCTACAAATAAAAGTTCTCATTTGTTTAAGCTTAACCATAAACGAAAGGTTGGTCACTTTGGTTTAACCGCAAACAATACGACAGGTATGAAACATCATCTATCGCAGTTGACTCAGTGATAAACACCGGGCCTCCAAAAATACTATCAGTTACGTAGTATTATTAGCTATACAAATAGCATCTGAAAATATAGGCCAATGCCTCAGTTTTTAGCTTTCCATTAGTCTCATTTCGGGTTAAACCCGGCCAACTGGGGTAAAACGGGCCAACTGGGGCGAACCCGACCACCTAAGCTCCTGGGAACTCGCTGTTTCAGCAAATGACGGACCAAATCGCTCGTTCGAAAGAGGAGAGTTCAAGGAATCGATTGATGTAATATTTGTCGCAATCGGTTCATTGGTTGCTGAGATATGCAGCCCTGAAACTTAGGCCAGATTTTCCCATGGGCGAATTTACCCCCACGGTACCCTATTACCCTTACCTGAGCGTGTCAAGTCGAGCCTGGTTCTGTTCCGTCTCCTTGCTGCCGCTGGTCAGCTTTTTCTTCGCTTTCTCCAGTCTATCCTTAGCCGCTTTCATTTCCCGATCTCGATGTTTCTTGGAATCCCTCTGTTTCTCTTCCAGTTCCTTGATTTTCGCTTTCAGACGCGCCTGAGCCTCTTTCTCTTCGCGTACCGTCTTCTCGCACTGCTCTACACAGAATTTGAGCATTTCAGTTATTCGTCTTTTAGGGGAAGAATGGAGGACATTGAGTAAACGAAGGAGACAATTACTGGCTCATAATCGCTCCAATTATATTGGATTTGTCTCAATAGCCACCATGGATATTCATTCCAATGTGAATGAGCCATTTTAACCCTCAAAATTATTAGAATACCGTATTTACCTGTGCATAGCCCCCCCCCCCCCCCAGCAAGCCCCCCCCCCTATGCATAGCCCCATATTGGCAAACATGCCCGCATAGCCCCCCCCCCCCCCTATGCGCCCCTATGTACTGTACAGTACTGTACAGTACCTGAACTCCTACATAACTCACATACCCAGCCACTCCCACCCAGTCCGCCTGCTGGGGGTGCTAGCCGCCCCTATGCCCTAACACGTGCTCTTGCATATGCCCTACGCACCTCTAACAAAAACCCCCCCCCCCCCCCCCCCCCCCCCCCCCCCCAAAGGGAATACCCGGTCATAGAATACGGCCACCTATGTTTCAGGGCTGGATACCACAGCAACCAATGGACCGATTGAGACCAATTTTACATCAATCGATTCCTTGACCTCTCCTCTTTCAAATGAGCTATTTGATTCATCATTTGCTGAAGCGTTCAACGGAGCTGAGGTGGCCGGGTTTACCCCACAGTACCATGCGTCCTTTCTTACCAATTTCCCCCCGCGTTTCCGCGATTTCCTGCTGCAACTGATGATGCGAAGTCTGTCTCAAGCTGACCAGGATCCCGTCCAACTCCCTCTGCGCGTCGTCCAGTTTCGTTCTGATCTCCCTGTACTGCTTGCCCACCGTCCTCGCCTTCTTAAGCCCCTCCTTCAGCTCGCTGAGTCGCTTTTCCTTTTCGGAGAGATCCTGCAAGCTTTCGTTAACCTCGTCCAGATCTTTCAGAACGGAAGTGGTCACTCTTCTGGAGCCTAAATAAGGGAAACAGATTTTTATCATGATTTCATAAACAATCGTAATTTTTGCGTTCACGTGGTCCAGATCTTTCAGAACGGAAGTGGTGACTCTTCGCGAGCCTGGATAGCGGAAAAGATTTTTATCAAGATTGCATAAAAATTGGAAATTTTGCAACGAAACGAACACAAATACCTCAATCGGTTCGTCGCAGTAGTCAACCGGTTGCGCAACCTACGCCAACCGACCAACATATGGGGGAGTTGTGTAACCATCGCCAACCGACATAATGGAAGTTGCGCAACCCAAGCCAACCGCAAAGAAAATAAAGCAGTTTTTATTCAGCATCACAAGCAAGCAATATTCCTGCACTTTCTTTCTTCTTTTTCTTTGCGGTTGCCGTCGGTTGCGCAACTCCCATATACCGATGGCATCGGTTGTGCAACTCCCCCAGTTTCGGTTGACCGAGACTCGCCCGTTGAGAAGGAGTTAACCAATACTACTGAATTTCGTTCTCACAGCAACTACTTCAAGAGCACTGGTGCGGCTCTGTTCTGCGCAAAAGTCGTCAGTTGTGCAGAACAGAGCTGCACCAGTGCTCATAAAGTAGCTGCTGTGATGACGATATTCGGAGAGGGGAAAAGGAGCGAGTTGTCATATCCAACATAGATACTGTTTGCAGGGTAGCCTGGGGCCAAACCGACCATGCGAGAAAATCCCCCGGCTGCACTGCACTCACCTCCCTTCACGATGCCTTCCGCCGTGAACTTCTCTCCGAGCAGCGTCACCGTCGTCTTCTTCACCTGCTTGTCGTAGGTGACCTTCTTGGCCTGGTCCATGTCGTTGCAGATCAGTGTGTTGCCGAACACGTACTCCATCGCTTTCGTCAGCTCCCTGTCATACCCGACCAGACTCAGGGCCAGGTGACAGTTCTCGTTGCCCACCTGCGAAACAGTAAGAGCAAGTACTGCCATTTTCATTCAAAAGTACACAGTCGGAGCTATCGACGACGAGACGATTTTATTTCGCATAACGCGCGACCACACCTAACCCGCCGTACCAACAGAGACATATTTATAGAGCTATATGTTATGTATGTACGTACGTACGTACTACACTAAATACAAATCAGTGAACAAATAGTAAAGGAGGGTTAATGGTTCGTTCACCAGACGTCAGTAACGTCCGTCCGTCCGTTCGTCAACCCATAAGTGTGTTCGTCCGTCCGTTCGTCAACACATATGGGTTGACGGACGGACGGATGTCCGTTACGGACGTCTGGTGAACGCGCCATGACACAAAACACTAAAGCTTCGTGTATAACCCTTGCCTTCGAAATTGGTGACTAACGATTCTTATGCTCCCCTCTCACCAAGCTATTGAAAACGCGAAAAATGCACAAATAAAGCAAAATAAGCATGCTGGTGAAGTATGGCACGTTTCGCTTGGCCTCGTGTATAACCCTCTCATAAATAAAACGCTCTCAAATCGGCGATTCAACGCTTCTTTCCTCGAATCGGCAACTAACAGTTTTTTATCCCCCGGGGGTTATACACGAAACTTTACAGTAGTTTACAGTGAAGCTTACAGTAATACGAAAAGAGGAATATTATTCCTCCATAGCACTCACCAATGACTTAGCCCTGCGAACCACGTTGTTCTCTATGGGGTGACTGGAGATTTTGTTCAGCGGAATAATGGTGACGCGTTTGCGTAGATTCCCATTTTTTAACAGAGCTCCACCCGTGTCCGCTGTGTCCACTATGATTTGATACAGCTAAAAAAACACGAAAACAACATATTATAAATGCAGCTTCCACAACTTGGTACATAACAGTGTAGAGCAAAATGTAGGAGTACGACATAGTATACGTATGTATACAGTAGGGTACTATGGGGTAAATCCGGATACGGGGGTAAACCCTAACACCTCGTATATTTCAGAAACCATACGACCGATTGAGAGTATTCTACCAATCGATTCCTTCAACTCTCCTCTTTCAAAAGAGCTACCATATTCATCAATTGCTGAAGCGGCAAGTTCGGAAAAGCTTAGGTGTCCGTCCGGGTTTACCCCATATTACCCTATTCCGTCCATAAATTGTTACATTGCAGAGAAAAATGTTGGCCTACTGCATACATATACAGTATGTATGGTACCGTACGTACGTACTATATGGTATATCCGGTGTTCTGTATTTTATTATTGCACAAGTGCGTACGTGTGTGTATTGTTGCTATCACTGCTTCAAGTTTTGTTTAGCCCACTGCCTTCATGCTTTTCTTGAGCGAAGCGTTCAATTATTTTTCTTGTTCTCAAAACTGTGTTTTTTTGCTTTCCGTGGCTGTCCATGTGTGTTTCCCTGTGCATTTTGAATTCAGCTAATGAACTTTGACAGAACCGCCCATGCAATAGCACTCGCTTGTTTGACGCAACCATAAACCCCAATTTATGACCCTGCAAATCAACACCCCAAATTTTGCATCCACTTATTTCCCCAAAAGTGTAGTCTTGCTTTTACTCCTTGACACAAGTTTTCAACACAGTTTTTTGCCTCACAATTTTGTATAATATTCACAAGAAGAAGCCTTAGTAGAAGCAATCCAATTTTCT
>JASAMW010002883.1:0-46731 GCA_030247985.1 Epsilonema sp. ZAB3_2
TAAGGGTCGCTATCGACCAACCCAATCGCGTTCTGCAACTCATGACTAGAGATAGATGGAGTGACCCAAATTACCCTGCACTACTATCTAATCCACTCTCACTCCATGATTTAGATTACGTAGTTGCATGAGGGACATAATGTGATCGAGTCCTGAAGCGGTACATAACGTACTGTAATAAAAACGTACTTATTCGCTGCATGACCCGATCACGTGATGTCCCTTGTGCAGCTAATCTCTATCGTGGGATGAGACTGGATCCTGTAGTACATGTACGAAGACATATTTGTACAGCGCTCTTGTTCAGTCACATAATCAACACCTCTTCTTCCTTTTACACCTTCACTTGAGAGAATTATTATTCCTTCACTCATGTCTGAACTTGACATGCAGCATCAAAGTTCGCGGCACTGGAAGAAGCAGATGATAACTCAGCGTTCAGAACTTCACAGCACATCGAAATATTGGCCCAAATTTGCCGCTTGAATTCCTCCCATGATATATCAGACTCTGAAATAGCCAATATTCACAGCTATATGTGACTTGGAAAGCATGTACCTGATGATAGCATGTATGTCAATAGTCGACAGCACACGAGACGATTTACTCGAACCGAGCAAATCTGTATATTATGCTGAAACAGAGGAACCACGAATACGGTCGGACTGTACTTGAATCTGCTAACCAGTCTACCCGTGTGAGTACTTTTGCTCATACCAAGCATCTTCTCATCTGAACGGTACAGTAGCAGCGACCAACTCGCACCTTCTCGCACCTTGCTCGGTACGAGAATGTCACAGCTCGTGTGAACGCGAGTGTGCAAGTGACGAGAAGATGCTCGGTGTGAGTAAAAGTACCCACGAGGTCAGACTGCTTAGCAGGTGGGAGTTCTAGTCGGTCCGTACTCATCGGTTCTTATGTTTCAATACGAAAGATCAATATGCTCGGTACGAGTAAGTTTTCCTGTCTGCTGTCGCCTAATGTTCGATCAGTAGTAGACATCAGACAGGCGAATTTACTTGTACATAGCAACCGCGTTGGTCTTCCATGTTGAAGCATAGCTGTCTAAAGAGGAGTGAAGCAGCCCCAGTGGCTTTGACTTACTATGCTTCAACACGCAAAACCGACGAGCTCGGTGCAGCGAGTAAGTTTACCCTGTCTAATTTCGGCTAGTATCAATCAGGTACATATGTATGTATGTATGTATGTATCCATCAATGGGGCGCTTCAGGCGTGCTTCGAGTTTGGAATGACTTTGTTTTTGAACCGAAACGAACGTCAATAAATCACACACGTCTTCGAAATACTTAGTAGTTGTTCATATGCTCGTTCTGAAAAACGGAGTGAGTTCGGCGCCAGTAGTGGGAGCGTCCCAATATATGCAATTACATACCGTACCATATTTTTGGGTGCGTCCATATTCCACTGACGAGGAATTGACTGGTAGCACTCGAAAGAGAAAGCGCGTTAATACATCGTAAGTGAGTGAAAGTTGGAGGGCAAGTCCTTGTGAAGTAACCCGCGGTAGGTCACGTCCAGATCCGACTTGAATCGCAACCTGAAAAAACAAACATGCCAGGAATATACTTGCGCTGACGCACAAAGCCATTCCAGTGCGCAGGCATAACGTCAAGTACTAATACTGATGGCTGTGCAGAAAAGCAAAAGAACGCGGGTATACTAAAAGGCGGACGCGGACATGGACGCTGCACTAAAAGGTGGACGCGAACGTGGTCGCCATAAAGCTGCTCACGTCTGCCCTGCGGACGTTGTACTAAAAGGCGGACGCTGTACTAAAAGACGGACGCTTAAAAATCGGACGCCTGTTAGAAAAACGCGTCTGCGTCCGCCGTTTAGTAAACGAAGCATTCATAAAGGCCTGCCATAATCGATCGCTAATGAATACTTTGATATATCTGATGTGTGTCCATGCCAATTCAGATGCCAAATATACAACAGTGTTGCCAAATGTGTTTACAGTGCTGCCAGATGTGATAGTGTTTCCTTCCAGATATATGAAAATGCTGCCAGATGTGCCTGTTTTGCCAGCTCTTACTTGTGTTGGTGAAAGAAAGTTGAAAGTTGTACCTACATATCTGCAATAAAAGTCTACCATAATCCGAGGTTGATTTTTTATAAGTAGGCGTCCGCTTTTTATGCGTCCGCATTTTAGTACAGCGTCCGCCTTTTATGCGTCCGCCTTTTAGTACGGCATCCGCGTCCGCGTCCACCTTTTACTACAGCGTCCACGTCCGTGTCCGCCTTTTAGTATGACCCAAAGCACGCTTGGCCGCTTTTTCTTGGCCGTCATACAACAGCCCACAATCCAGGTAAATAAATAACAATCGCATAGCATACCTACATCGCCGCCGACGCATGAAAACCGCTGCCGATTTGAACGTTGATCCACAGATAGCAGCACATACATAGCGCGTTTTTCAGGAACTTTCACTCCAATGACTGCGGTGTGTGGTGCAATGATGCGCAGTTCCGAAAAAATGGCAGCGAAATAAGGAATGAAGGTTCAGCCGTCGACAGCCTCGATTCAGCCAGCGAAAGCCTTGATGGTTCCGCGGTGAGCTGCATGATGCTCGGCGCCTGCAAGCAAAAAAAGAAGCGGATGTCCATAGTGAATCATCCTCCTCCGCCTCCGTTAGGCAGAAATGAGCACGACAATCAGTACGTACAGAGGTAAAAAGAGGCAGTAGGCCCTTTGACTTACGGCAGCCGCTGTTGTCGGGATGGCGCTGGTTTGTTTATTCCTGTGGAGAACTCACGCTTGAATTGATGATTCAGCCGGCGAAGGCCTCGACGGTGCCGCGGTGAGCGGAAGCTTGGCGCCCGCAAGCAAAAGAGAAGCGGATGTCAGTAGCGAATTATCCTCCTCCGCCTCTGTTGCGCAGAAGTGAGCACGACAAGCAGTAAAGTACGAAGGCGAAATGAGACTTCCTTCTCATGAGTTTGCGAAATCACTGTTCTTTTTCTCCTTTTCTCAAAAATTTTTACTGGCTCTATCATTCGTTTTCTTATTTTGCTTTTCTTTTTTCTTTTTCTTTTCAGGTGTAGGTCTGCTAACAAACACGCGTAGTTTAGTACATTAGTTGGGAATTGCTTAGTTGGCCGTCCTTAGTTGGAACGCGGGAATCTGAGTTATACTAGGAGTAGTAGACCTATGTTAAGAGGGAAAATACTGGGTAGTTTGCAATATTACTATTTGCAGTTTCTTGGTCTTTCAAGCCGGTTATGTTTACAGTACATACCCTACCTATGTACCTACATGTACTTAACTTACATACTGCATACTACACAAGACTTGTGCACATTCATATGTAGGCATGTATGTAATACATGCTGTATGTGTACCACTGTACATACTTTGAATGACAAGTATGACGTTCAATAACCTTGTTGTTGGTTGACAGGGCCATGTTTATATGACCCCACACCAGTCTGAATTTCGCAGAAAAGCAATCCTGAAATAATTATGCACCGAAAAATGGTGTAAATAGGTTAGCGGGGTAATAAAGTTGACCCTTCGTTTGTTGTCACAAAATGCGCCAAAGTGGCAAGATGCAATTTATCGCGGCTGTTTTACTTTGACCAATTGAATGGCTCCTGTAAAAAGTTTGGGCGAACCCGGTATTCAAGTGATGCATGCACCTCAATTACGCTCCTTTCACTTCCGATTTGCAAATATCGCGTTTAATCCGATGTACGGACATCCAAAAGTCACCCTGTAAACTCGCGTCCACGTTTTGTAGAAATTTTTACCGACGCTCTTTGAAACGTGCTAGTACCATGAAGAGAACTCGTCGTAAGGCTGCTGTTTGGTTCAAATCTGAATGGAGATGGAGCTATTATTTCATTTCAGCGCTGGTATGGTTACGTAATTTGTTGATAAATTTTTGGGCACTCCGTTTTTGTACCATTGATTGAATTACCGTATTTATTTACCTGTGCATAGCCTCATGTACTGTAGAGTACCTGAAGCTACCTATACAAGCTGGTCATATAAAGCTACCCGTAGCCACTCCAAAACCAAGCTAGGACACCTATTAGCCTGCTTTGGGGTGTACTGTATTAGTGTATTGTACAAGAATAACCCTGTTTTTACCTCAATAATGCCCTAAAACACGTGCTTTTGACCCCAAAAAGTGTGGCGCATCTGCGCACCTCTGAAGAACATTAAAAAATATCCCATGCATAGCCCCATGCATGGCAAGCCCCCTATGCATAGCCCCATTTAGGACCTCTCAATTTTTGCACACAGATAAATACGGCATTGCACCCTGATATGTACAGGTACACATGCTTTTTGTAGGCATTTTTTCCTCTGCTAACCCGCGGTATTCCCATTGATAATGATGTGCTTGGGCAGCCCCATGTTGTCTGTGGGGAACAAGGAATCAGCATTCAAATTAGCACGAGAAATCCGTTTCTGGGCCGAATTTTTGTCAAAGTACGATTATTTTTACAATTAAGATGAAACTTTTTAGTTTTTCATTTATTTTTTATTCAGTTCAACAAATTTGTTATTAGTGAAATTATCAAGGCATAGATTAGGTTCACTTCGTTCAATGGTGCAGTATGTGCGACCCAAAAAGAAACGCGCTATTTTTTACAGGGAAAAGCCCATGACAAGCGGTGTTCATCCAACAACAGGGACGCAAATGTGCAACCGGATTATTTTCTATCCTTTAACGCTTGCGGCATGTTCAGAAATAGAATGGTAGGTATACGGTAATTTGTAAATTGCGCGTCTATTTGTTACCTACCTTAGTATTGTAAAGCTTCCTGTATAACCTCCGAGGGGATAAAAATCGTTAGTCGCCGATTCGAAGGGGTTATACACGAGGGGGTTTTACAAGAGACCAAGCAAAATGTGCCAAATTATCACCAACATGCTTATTTTGCTTTTTTTGCGCGTTTTACGCTTTTATTAAAAATTTTGGTTAGAGAGGAGGGATAAAAATCTTTAGCCGCCAAATAGGGGGTTACACACGAGGGGGTTATATTCGAAGGGGTTATACACGAAGCTTTACAGTATACATACAAGGCAAAATATTTCAACGCAGATAAAGTTGTTTAGCTCAACCCCCGAGGAATGATGTACAGTACAACGCTCATTGTCAGCTTTCATCCCATTTTTATCACGAAAGTCGACAAAGCTTACAGAATTCAGTGCTTTTATGGAGAAATCGAAAAGCCGGTTACGAGCTTCATCGATGTCAGGTAAAGTATGTTCTGGTCTATATTTTACACTTGTCTTGCTCAAGGAAGTACGTTCAATGTACATACATGTAATCCGTAGGCGTAGGTCATGAGTTTATGTTGAAACTGAAAGGCGACAGATCTATTGTAGCATGCTCCCGACGACAGAACTTACCGACTTTTCACAAATGCCGCAATGCATCTACACCGTGCGAAGGGAATCTTTGGAGGGACCAGTTGCAAATTTTGCTCAAGTTGGAGATAAAGTCGTGCATCGTTGGGAGTGCGATTCCAGTTGAGTGCAATAATTAATCATTAATCATTAAACATTAATCATTAATCATTAATTATTAATTATGAATCATTAATCATTAATCATTTTAATTATTAAACATTAATCATTAATCATTAAACATTAATCATTAATCATTAATCAGTAATCAATCAGTACAATCATTATTGCTTTCTTCGCTAAACAGTTTGTTTCAAAAATGAAGATGAAAAGACTACTTGTGTATTCTTTCTAAGATATCTATGGATTCTTGGTAAAAGACTGTTACGTCGATGATGGCAGAGGAACCCGAATCACGATTTTGGATCACAAAGGGTAATGAGCAGGAATTTACAGTGGATAAAGCGGCAACAAACAAACAAATAAGAACTTGGTTTGGTTACGCTGCGGGGTTTGTAGTGTAATGTGTGAAGTGTGAATGTATGCCTGTCCATGTTGGTTTTGCTAATGAGCTCGGTGTATTTCTGACCCTGTCACCCCCTTTGAATTTGCATTAGTAACTTTGTCGAACCCGAACCGAGTTTGGTTCGGACTCCAACAGGGCACCGTTTTCCAGCGCCCTTCCCGAGTCTGCTCTTAACAAAGTACTACCACTGCACAGGCGACACGTGAGCGGACAAGTGTACCAAAACTGATAACCAAAAGCTACATACGTACAACCTGCTCCAAAGCTCGCTCAAAGCCTGAAGCTCAACAGAAGCTTGCTCAGCCAAGTGTACCTTACGTACACGTACAACCACTAAAACGTTGGCGAAGTTTCGAGCATTTCGTACATACCGTACCTATTTTCCCACTTTTCGCACTACTGTACACACTCAGCTGCTTTTCTTACATTTGGACCGCCAGAAAATCAGCAAAATATGAAGAAGTCGTAAACTGCAAACCAGGACCATACGAAATGACCACATACCAAAACCGAGACAATACACAGTTCCCGTAGAGCAGAAAACCAGCCACCAATTTGCAGACAGAAATAAAATATTGAAATCACCACGGAACCAAGATGACTTGAAATAATAAATCCGAATAGCACGGTAATGTCTTCGTTTGCTTCGGGACGGAATACGCGTCGTTCTGCTGATCTTTTCGATGGGTCTGGGATGGATTCAGTAGGACAGATTGCAGAACCCAATAAATATAGGCGCAGATGCCGCAATACAAAGAACACGCACGCAATGGCAATGGTTTCATAACGAATGAATAAAATGGTTTCATTGGTCTGGTTGCGCAATCTTTTCCAACTCGCAATTTGCATTAGACCGAAACACTTCCAATGCAAATTTAGCAAAGAGGTGAAAGGGTCAGAAATACGTACCTACATACACCGACCAGGTATGAACATCGCAGTATACGTATTTAAAACCGCAAACCCCTCCACAAGAACAAAAGGCAGTGCAGGCTATTCACGAAAGGGTGATAGGGTCAGAAAATACATATGTACACCGACCAAGGCATACATTGCAGTACCTACCTTACAACACCGCAACCCCATACCTGAAGAACAAAAGGCGTGTGTATTTTATTTTCGGAAATTTATTATTCTACAGGTGCGTCGTGGACCCAGTTCTGATCAGCGACGTGACCTATGACCCTCAGATTCCGCTAGCTTTCGCCGGTACTCACGTGTTTAAGTTTGCCGACTATCCGCGTGTCAGCTTCATCTGTCAGATTCAGATCTGCCTCAAAGGCGACGGCTCTTGCAGCGCCATCACTGTACGTAATCACGAAACATCAATCTCACGAGTTCACCCAAGGACGACGAATTGTTTCGTTACTGTGTTACGGGGAACAACCTGGGTGAACTTGTGACCTTGATGCTTCGGCTGTCTATAAGACTAAGCCGACTCATGAAAACTTGTGAGAATGATGTTTCACACTGCTTTCTTTTTCAGCCACCCTCCTGTCCTTCGGAACCTCGCCCGTACAGAAATCGTCGTGCGTTGAAAACCACAACTTTCGTCTCCAATCAGACTGCAACACGCCTTACATCGCCAAAAAGTGACCAGCAGAAGGACGGTTATTTTTATCCAGAAATGGACGTCATCAGGGAAATGGTAGTTTTTGAAATCGACGAAAACCCAGCATCGATCGACGAGCCAGCTGCGGTCAAATCAGCCTCTTCGAAGCGTGAATCAAACTTTTACGATGCAAGCATCTTTAACCCCTCCAGTTTTACTCCTCGTCAAAGCGTTAACCCATTCCTACAGTGGTGGCAATGGCCTCCAAAAGGAAGCAGGTCATGGGGATGGGAGAATCCCTACCTGCGGATGATGGCAAGTAAAAACTGTATTGTTCACGGTGACGGTCTGTTAGCTGTGGTAGTTAGCTTGGGAGTAGCATTCGTAGTGATTTGCGTAATGATCTGTTTGACGTACAAAAAGCAGGAGGGCCAAAAGTAAAACAGAATAAATAATTTTGGAAATTCGTTTTCTCAACATTTATATTTATTACCATGTACCGTACGTACTTACAAGTACCGTAAGTGTACAGTAAAATACGCAGTAATTTTTGTACAGAGTTATCTATCATGCAATGCAATGGCCGACCGTGGTCACATGGTCGCTTACCTACTAGGTAGGTACACTGTGAAAAAATGTATATAATGAACAATAATCGTTTATTACCGGTAAACAATTACCGGAGACTACCGGAGATTACTTTTTGGTTATTTTTTCTTCGGTCCAGCCACAGGTTTTTTTGTCGTCGTGCCACCTTTAGCGGTTGTAGCCGATGATTTCAGCGGTTTGTGATTCTCATCCTTTTTCGGACCCGCTGCAGATTTTGGCTGACCACTGCTGCTTCCTTTTCCGGTTTCCGTCTTCTCCTTAACCCCTCCCGCTGCTCCTTTGGCACAGGTGCCATGACTACTTCCTTGCGCCATCTGTTTCTTCACCTGCTGAGCAGGTGCAGGATGAACACCTGGTCGACTTTTCGACGAAGAACTCGTAGGAGCTGCACCTTTTCCCTCCTTCACCTCCTGCCGAACTTTTGTGGTCGTGTTGTCCGCATGGTACACTACCAACGGCTGAGCCGCCGTCATAAAGGGCGGATCCGGCAAAGATTGCAAGCGAAGGCGAGGGATCGATATTGTTGAAATTTTTATCGGTGTGCGTGCAGTTTTTTATGCTGATTCGATCTCATCCCCTGTCCTCATTGCGACTTTGCCTCTTCGTAAAGAAAGCCCCATTTACAAAAGTGTGTTTCGCAACGCTTTTCGCGAGCAATTTGTTGCGAAACGGAACGGGGCACCCCTTTAGTTGGTTTATGTAAGTGGTTTTCTTTCTTCCAGAAAGAGGTAAAATCGCAACGAGGACACATTGGGTGGGATGAAATCAGCATAAAAAAGACAATAAATACATAGGTTCATCAAAAGAGAAAATTTTAAAAAGCAAATTCTCGCCTTTACTTTGATGTACCACCTAATCTTTGCCGTATCCCCCCTTTAATGGCCATCGCCGGAGGGTGGTCTTCCAGATGAACGGAACTCGACGCGAGATTGCGATTTTTCCGTGGCGAACCGAGTATATCCAGCGTCACCTCTGAATCCGCCAAAACATTGCCGCGACTCCCGCCCCGATTTCGACTCGGAGATCGCGCGTACTGCTGCTGGGCCACCTTAATCTTTTGAAGTCGGGAGGATTCCACGGGTTTGACGACGCTTTTGCCAGCTGCGGCAGCCATGTTGTTTCTTAAATCAAACAATTAAGCGATGCGATGAAGCTAAGGTGTAGGTTTTAACTGAACCTAGTAAAACTGAAGTCAACTAAAGTCCCTATGTACCATTAAAATAGTTTTACAAGTTTAGTGAAAAATCACTATTCTGAGTAAGAGAGTAGATGCAGCAGAGCATGCAGTTACACAATATTGTACTGTACATTAGAGATGGCATTAGAATGCGATTGATAAAAGCCGTATTATTCAGGAGACAGCGACGAAGCATTCGCTTGTCAATGTAAGTACATGTCGCGCACGCTTAAAAAAATAAAAATACAGCTATAGGTTTTTTTTACATGCAGCTGAAGCTGCTGCAGCGGTATTCAACGAACGCTTGACACTCAACTGAAAGCTTTTCCCAAAGCATCAGCTAGCGCGATCACATATATAAAATAAAATGAGGCCCCAGCCTCTGCGCTCAATTTTGAGGCCAGTCGAAACAAAGAAGTAGAGAATAAATCAAATTACTATTTTGCTTCTTTTCTCGGTCGTACCGTAGTACGCCTACATAGAAATACTGGGTACTATAGAAAGCTTCTGTGGTCTATATTTGAAGATTGGGAAACGTTATTTATTATCTTCTTGAATAGCTCATTCGTACATATCCTACATAGAGCTACCGCACACAGATACCAGATACAGCTGACCATAGGCCTACGCCATTTTATTTACGGCTTATCATACAAGAATTTATCAATTTAGCGGATAAAAAAATGATAAAAATACTCGCCTTCCCACTCATTTTCTCACCACCTACATAGCTAGCTTTATTGTATGATACTGTACAGAATAAGCAGATATAGCGCGAAATTGTCTACATAAAGCATAGGGTACTGTGGGGTAAACCCGGACACCTAGTATATCTCAGCAACCAAAAGACCGATTGAGACAAGTATTCTACCAGTCAATTCCTTGAACTCTCCTCTTTAAAAGAAGCTAATGTTCATCATTCGCTGAAGCGGCAACATCAGAAAAACTTAGGTGTCCGGGTTTACCCCATAGTACCCTATTTGATAGACCGCAACCATCTCAAAAAGGAGCCAGCTTTCGACACCAGTTGATCAAATTCGCAAGATTAGAGAGACGCTCGCTTCTCGTGATAGCTGGAAAAATATTGATTCTTCGTACATCCGGTGTCGATTTTTCTGTTCTTATGTATCTTAACTACACAATTCAAGGATACTAACTACTGTAGGCTGGGATACAATTTTGGACGATAAAGGATTTCACCACCATCTTGTTGGGATTTTCGACAGCAAAAGCGGTCAGTGCTTTGCCGTATGTACGAGGAAACAGGAAAATTTTGGGACAAAAATTTACCCCCATAATTTATCCCAATATTTCTCATCCTACAGTGGCAGAACCAGAAAGCGCCAGCTTTTATCCCTCTATCTTTCTTCATCATATTCAGAGAGTAAAGAATGACATTTGACATTTGACAGTCTGTGTGCCAACTGCCAAGAATTGCAGCCTCTATGTAGAAAGCAGCACTACAGAGCCGCAAGAAATTACGGATTTTGGCTCGAGCTTTTTTTGGGGCAATTCGCCTCCGCTTGACTCTTTTTTGCATGGCTGAACGAATGGATAATAAGATTAATGGCGCTGGCACGAAGCCGAAGCCGCTCAAGAGTTAGTAGGGTAATGTGGTGTAAACCCGGACACCTAAGCTTTTCTGAACTTGCCGCTTCAGCAAACGATGAACACCGTAGCTCATCTGAAAGAGGAGAGTTCAAGGAATCGATTGGTAGAATTCTTGTCTCAATCGGTCCTTTGGTTGCTGAGATATACTAGGTGTCCAGGTTTACCCCCGTGCCCGGGTTTACCCAACAGTACCCTATGTATGGCGAAGCTAGCTAAATTGAGGCTGACAAAATCATTTTATCAGCAACAGTACTACTAACGGGCCTTTTCTTTTCACGCATCAAAATGCACGAGATCAGCAAATCAGTCTTGCGTGAACTTGATGCGTGCAGATTTGGAAGTCCAAAAACTTTTCTTAGCTATCCCAAATGATCAGTACCGCTTTTTTGAGAAAGTTTATTTTTCATTGCAAAAAAGCAGTCATTCAAACTGAAAATATATATCCAATAGCACAGTCAAGAATACTTCACAAAGCTTTGGTGGGTCGATTAATTTTTTAACAGCACATGTACAGAACATCTATCAGAAATATCTACCGTATCAAAACATCATCGACTACAAACAAAAATTACGCGAAATCAAGCAAAAGCAAGCACAAACGTGCAGTATGTCCAAACCAACAACAAGGAAACGATATGTACTCGTAATGCGTCACAACAAGAGTAAGCGTACCTGACCGTACCGTACATCATCCAGTATGCACAGCATGTACATAATATGTACACAATAGGGTCCTATAGGGTAAACCCGGCCATGGCAAAATCCGGCCACCCACAGTAAGTTTCATGGCACATAGGGTAAACCCGGCCATGTACTATAGGTACCGGTACTATAGGGTAAACCCGGCCATGGCAATATCCGGCCACCCACAGTAAGTTTCATGGCAGATATCTCAGCAACCAATGGACTGATAAGACAAATAATGATATCAATCGATTCCTTGATCTTTCCTCTTTCAAATGAGCTATTTGGTTCGTAATTTGTTGAAACAGCAAGTTCACAGGAGTTTAGGTGGCCGGGTTTACCCTATGGCCGGGTTTACCCCGCAGTACCCTACACAAGCAACACGACCTGCAAGCAAACAGCGGGGTTCTTTCTCTCTCCCCTGGGTAGCCGGCTATTCGTTTTTACCCCACCAAAATCACCCGCGCGGCCGGATTTACCCCACAGTCCCCTATGCTATAAGGTACTGTGGGGTAAACCTGGAAATGGGGTAAACCCGGACACCTAAGCTTTTCTGAACTTGTCGCTTCAGCAAATGATGAACATGGTAGCTCATTTGAAAAAGGAGAGTTCAAGGAATCGATTGGTAGAATACTTGTCTCAATCGGTCGTATGGTTGCTGAGATATACTAGGTGTCCGGGTTTACCCCACAGTACCCTATATCTCAGCAACCATACGACCGATTGAGACAAGTATTCTACCCAGTCGATTCCTCGAACTATCCTCTTTCAACTGAGCCACCATGTTCATAATTTGCTGAAGCGCCAAGTTCAGAAAGGCTTAGGTGTCCGCGGTTAGCCCGTTTCCGGGTTTACCCCACACTGCCCTATCACATTATACTCGGCTGCTATTGGAAGAGATCTTCGCAGGGCGGGACGATGACGGGCGGTACTTCGGCGTGTCCGTAGCTCACCCTGTGCGTGGGGTTAAAGATGGAGATGAAGTTGACGTCGAAGGTTTTCCAGCCCGGCGGCAGGCGAACCATCACGTCTTGCTGGTAATAGTCGCCCAATGTCTCCTCTCTGCAAACAAAACAAAGCGAAACTTTCTTCGTTTTTCACCAACTGACACTCCTACTGTCACGTACTGTATGTACATCAAACTGTTCTTGATCGTGGTCACTTTTTCAAGGTCAAAAAACTACGTACATAGTTTATTTATGAGAAGTAGCCTATATGTTGGTTGACAACGATTGTACAACCAGTTGTCATCAGAGACTTTGAAGATAGGAGCTTACGGTAATCTTCCGACGATATTCGCTTTGGTCTGCTGAATGATATGCTTGGGAAAGTCGCCAATACCAGCGTACACATAGGCTTCTGCAATATGCACATTGAGCATGTAGTAGGTTGTACATACATACATATCATTCAGTGTACATAAGTGGTGCGGATTGTACTGTACCTGTAAGCCCGCCGTCAAACGTGAAGTTCTTCAGTATGAACGTGTTGCAGTTCATGACGATGATGGATTGAGAGTTGGCCGAATACTGCCAGCCGCGAATCCCCGGAATCTCCACTTCCGCCGGAGGCACCACGTTCAACAGTGACACGAAAGCTAGTCGCTGCTGCAAACATACGTACTGTTACGTACTGCGTACGTATGGCAATAGCGTCCGAGGCCAGTAGTGAACGTAAACTAGTTCTAGGTATGTAAAGGCGAGTTTAGTCAAATGTCCCCGGACCGGTCCCTGGTGGGGTACCTAAGTCCACAGCTGTGTCCGAGGGTAGCGGGTTCGATTCCCGTTCGGTCCTATTTCTCTCCCCCCTTTTCGGGGCCCGGCTATCGCCATATGGAACGCGGCACGTCACAATACAAACGTATATTTACGATATACGGTAACGCGATTGGGTTGGGCGATAGCGACCTCGCGGTATTTAGTGAAACTTTGGATCGGTGTCTGCGGGGTCGTCGACGTCATTTGTTTGTCAATTCTTCTTTTCACTCGCTCCGTTTCCGCTCCCAGATGATTGAACAAGGTCGACGACCCCGCAGGCACCGATCCAAACAATCTCAGCAACAATGGATATATGAAACAAATATGATACATATCAATGGATTCCTTGAACTCTCCCCTTTCAAACACGTGCTATTTGCTTCATCATTTGCAGAAACAGCAAGTTCGAAGGGTTTACCCCACAGTAAACCCCACAGATTACCCCACATAACAAGAAACAGCGTATACCTTCTTGCAATGATCATAAACTCCGAACCATCTGAAATCCTCCAGTTTATATTCCGGCCTCAGTTGAATCAGTAAAGATTCCCCATCGCTGTCGGTAAGCGGGAATCGTTCCCCGTGCCGCGCGGGCGGCAGCTGCGGCGGCGGCGCGTCTTGCCCACTGCGCCACGCCGTCTCCCGCTCTCTTTCCTCTAATCTCCCGTCAAAAGAGGCCAACAGCTCCGGACGACGATGAAAACTGGCCGCGTCGTGGTAATCGAAGGATGACGATAAATCTTGATGATGGTTATTACTGTGGTCTGGTGGTGGTAAAAATGTGTTGTCGTAATCTGTGGACGGGTCGCTCTGCAGGTTCTTACGACGGTAGTCAGGAATTACGTAATAGAGGGGCGTGGGGCCAGTGGGATCGGGAGTTGTGAAGGCGGGATTGTTTATGTGGGCGCCGTGAAGTGGAAGAAATTCGTCTCCAGGTTGCTCTTCGCCTGAAATTGTCGGAATATACTGTAAACCGTAAAATTTTCGAACGCACAAACCGACAACACCCGCATACGTAAGTATTCGTCAACAAACCGACAACAGCTGGGCGACTTGTTGACAACAATGACGCCTTGGTGCGGTATGTGTTAAAACATACTTATCGCCTCCCATGGCGCGTTCACCAGACGTCCGTTCGTCAACCCATAGTGTTCTTCCATCCGTCCGTTCGTCAACCCATATAGGTAGTTGACGAACGGACGGACGGACGGATGTCTGGTGAACGCTCCACCAATCTGAACCGCGCCACTCCATCACCATCGTCAACAAACCGACAACAGCCGTATTATTCGTCAACAAACCGACTCCAGTTGGGCAACTTGTTGACAACAGTGACGCCTTGGTACGGTATGTGTTAAAGGCATACTTTCGCCTCCCAGTCTGAAGCGCGCCACTCCATCGCCATCCTCTGTTTGCGGCGGTGCCGCAACTCCTGGCGATCCACCGCGGCTAAAGCTGTTAATGCTGATCCCGGGGGGAGCGCGATGCCTCGCGTCTTCGAAGAAGTTGTTAAGGGGTGATTCCTCCGCCGGTCTGCTCGGTCGAATGAAGCGCCTCGATTCCAACAGCTCCTGTCTCCGGTTACTACCCACGGCGGAGGGCGGAGTCACGCCGTACGGGTCGCCGAACACGATGGTGTAGCTGCAGAAACAGAGAAAGAACCCGGAAAAGTTGACGTTTCAACAAAATACTATCGTCTGGCCAGTAAGAGTTGGCTATGACTATCAAGGCGCGTTGCATAAAATATATATTCACAACTGCGGATTTTGTCCGTGCTTTGCTTACTTCTATGCAAACTACGCAGTACGACTTGAGTCCCATAGCCAGTACTCTTTCTGGCCAGACTATACCCACCGCATTACGTATACAGAAGCTACATAGTTGTGTATAGGTAAGTTCGTTGAATGTGTAGCTGCCCAAAAAACAGAGAGCGGGGACAAGTTTGAGGTCCTGCACATGCGTATCACGCGTGGCATAGAATACGGATGCAGTTCGAATGGGCTACCGTATTTCTTAGCCGAGCCCAGTTTCCACACATGAGCGGACGCACAGTAGAAAAACCGTGACCACTGAACATGTACGAAATTTTCCGTTGGGGGCGGAGGTTCACCTTTTCGTAACGTAATTTACGAAAAGCTCCCTCCCTTTCACTGGCCCGCCACAGACGTGCTCCGAGTTTGCTCCGAGTGAGTTCGCTCCGAGTTTGGAATGACTTTGTTTTGATCCGAAACGAACGTCAATGACTCACACGACTTCGAATTACAAACTCGGTTGTTCACACGCACGTTCCGAAAAACGGAGCGAATTCGGAGCGAACTCGGTGATTTTGCATGTTGAAGCATAGTCAGGGCTCCGAATTCGGAGCGAATTCGGACTTCACGTCTGTGGCGCCTCACTTACCCTCCTCCATCCCTGTTCACCGAGTCCCGTATGCTCTCCTGTTGCAGTGGCAACCGCCTCCTTAACTCTCCCTCCTGCCTCACTCCCCCGCCGTCAAAGGCGTCGCTTAACTCCCTCTGATTGCCCCCCAACCCTCCACCTCCTCCTCCTCCTAAACCAGGGGGAGGCGGGGCGAAGCGGAACTCCTTGCTGCGTTCCTCAGCCTTCACCATCGTGAGTTTGCCATCCGGGCCGACCTCTACGAACAGCGTGGGTTGACGGGGCAGGGGACCGAGACCGCCACCGTTAACACGTCCGCGGGAGGTGGCGGCAGAGGGGTCGGAATCGGATGGTTCGGAATCGGAGGAAGGACGTCGGTTGCTGGTTGGGCTGATACGGCGTCTGGGTGTGGGTAGATCTGTGAAATAAAGAAAGAATGAGACTTCTGCGGTGTAAAAGGGGTAAACCCCCCTTTTCTGCGGAGTAACCGTGGGGTAACTGTGAAGTAAACCCCCTTTTTACGGTTTAATGGTCTGTGGGGTAACTGTGGGGTAAACCCGGCCATGAGAAAATCCGACCACCTAAGTATCAGCCTTGCATGTCTCAGCAACCAAAGGACCGATTGAGACCAACCAGTATTCTACCAATCGATTCCTTGAACTCTCCTCTTTCAAATGCGCTACCATGTTCCTCATTTGCTGAAACGGCAAGTTCAGAAAAGCTCAGGTGGCCGGGTTTACCCCGTGTCCGGGTTTACCCCACCGTACCCTACATTCTGGCTCCAGCCCACTCATATTATTCCACTTTCTTACCTTCTTCTCCCCTCTCCCTCTTCCTGTCCTCCCTATTCCTCGCTCCCCGGATACTGCTAGGATTAAGCGAGCGTGCTCCGACCCCATCTCCCCACCGGATTCCACTGCCCACGGTAGGCGGGACGGTGGTAACCCTCTCCCCATTCGGCAGGACCCTCGGGGGACGAGTTACCGGGAAGAAGTGGAAGCGGCTTTCTGGGTTTTCGGTAGGGGTTAAGGGCTGGGAGGCTGAGGAGGTGTTGGAAGAGAAGGAATCGGATAGGAGGTTAATAGGAGGAGGAGGATGGATGAGAACTGGTTTGATGACGCGTCGGGGAGGTGCGACGACCGGCAGGCCGACCACTGTGTCGAGAACTGCAAAAAAAGAATGATACCAAAAAAATATAATTGGGCCTAGGGGAAGAATGGAGCACACATCGTATTAAACGAAGGAGGCAATCCCTGACTCATATTCGAACCATTACAATGGGTTTTGTAAAACCCATTATACACTATCTTAGGGGAATCTGAAGCACGCCATACACACACACAAACAATCACGCCGACAAGCAACAGAACAATGTTTTCTTACACGTGCTACGAGATTGTTTGTGTGTGGATGACGTTTAGATTTTCCCCATTATAATGGGTCGAATATGAGCCAGGGATTGCCTCCTTCGTTTACACTGTGTGCTCCATTCTTCCCCTAAGTAAGAAATACATTTTATGTACATACTACATCCACGCAAATGCAAACAGATGCTTTTGACTTACTTTCAACCGGCTGGCCACTGAAAGCTGGCTGTACTTCCTCCATGCTTGCCTTGGCCTCGCCGGGTTTCTGCGTCGTGTTTGGAGGGGTGGTTGGTCGTGGTGGCGCTACAAGTAAGAACATACACTCTCCACATTCTACTGTAAAGCTTTGTGCATAACTTATTTGTTCACAAAAACCGAGACCCAAAGAACAGCCGGGTTAGCAAACATTAGCTCACAACGATAAAATGCTCCCCTACACCACCATATACAATAGGTAGGCCTACATATTGGGTGAATAGTTCCGCTGTTTTGGTACGATATACACAGTATGTACCATAAATAAATACATAGGCCTGCATACTGTAGTATTTACAGAACAGCATCCAGTTTTATCTTTTACCCCACCCCAATAATTATCGTCGTGCTACGCAAGTACACAAGTTGAGTTGGAGCTCAACTGAACCAAAAGCGAAATTTACATAGACGATGATTTTCGGGATGGGTTAACACATACCGCGACCTGGCGTCACTGTTGGCAACAAATTGCTGTCCGTTTATATATGGGAGTTGTCGGTTTGTTTTAAAAACAAACCGACAACAGCTGAACGACTTGTTGCCAATAATGACGCCAGGTTGCGGTAGGTGTTAAACAGTTTAATACCAGTCGTCGTCTCCGTTTTCTGCCCTCCTTGAGCCCGCGCCTCCCCCTCCAACCCCGGTCCCAATTCTGCCCACGCCCACGCAGGCAACTCGTCCGGCCACGCATAATAGTACTCTTCTCCTGCCTGACCCGTGCCCGTGCCCGCCTCCGCCTTCTCCCCCTATATATGTACAGTGTACACGTACACGTATGTATTTAATAGGTACAGCATAGCGACTGACCAGCAATTTAGGCCTAGGATTCTGTTATCTTTTGTTTGGCATGTGTAAACAGGTGGATTTCGTTCATCTTCCTGTCTCTGATTGTGCTTATGCATTATGCGTAGTTGTACTTTGCATTTTTGTTCATGTACATAGGGTAAATTACCTTACATGTAACTACCAGGGAGTGCACTTGACTTGCACTTTAAGTTCCGTTCGTCTGAACTTGGTTCATGTTGGTTCAACTGCACTTGGGAGGCCACTGGTACATAGTTTGACGGTATTGACGTCTACATACGTACGTACGCCCTAAAGCGTATAGTAAAGCCCTAAAGCGTAGTAGTACGTCCATACAGTACGCCCTTCAACGTCAATGCAAATTTATCCATCAGATCGCTACAATATGCTTGGCTTCTTGATTTTGCTTGCCGTCCTCGCCGTCTTTTTCTTGTACAACCATTTCATAGACAAACGTCGGCCATTTCCACCTGGTCCTATTCCTCTGCCCTTCTTCGGCAATGTGCTCAAACTTGGCACAAAAGAACCCCAGGTCCAGCTGCACAAATGGAGCAAGCAGTACGGTCCAGTTTATTCCATATGGATGGGCTGGCAAGTGAACGTGATTGTCACCGACTACCACATTATAAAGGAAATGCTCACCAAACAAGGCGATGCACTTTCGGGCCGGCCGAAAAACTTGCACCTGGATTTTCGAGGTGGTCAAGAATTTGGTCTGCTCGTCAATGATGGTGATATCTGGAAAGAACAGAAACGATTCGCTTTGCACGTCTTACGTGACTTCGGTTTCGGGCGTCGATTGATGGAGGAGAAAATTATGATGGAGGTGCTCAAGTTGCTGAATCAACTGGATCATTTTGCCTTCAAGAGAGGAAGCCTTCTGACAGATGTGATGAACTCATCAATAGCTCCTCTTGAACTTTGTGTTGCCAATGTGATCAGCTCACTTCTAATGGGTCACACTCTGGAGAAAGAAGGCAAGTTTCGAGCTTTGAAGAAAGGATTCGATGACCTCTTCCACCTCGACAACTCTGACAATGTTTCTCGTTTCTCAGTATCCGTGGTTGAGGCGAATACCAATATTTGGTAAGCTCTACGCATGGCATGACACATATTCCCTCTACGTACTCCCACTGACAAAACACATGTACGGTACCGTATTTACCGGTGCATAGCGGGGCTATGCAAAAATTGAGAGGTACTACAGGGTGTCTCAAAATAAACCGTCCACCCTTCCTTGCATGTAACTCTGGAACGAAACCTTAAATTTGCATGCGGTTTCTTTTATTTTGTAGCCAAGGCTTCAACGCAGGTGTGTACAAAATTTCAACTATTTCGTCCACATACTTCGGAAATTGCGACGGTTTGAATCTCGAAGCTCAAAATCGACGTTTTTCTTCAGTATCGAGAAAAATCTCGGTCTTGTTCTTTCAAGATACCCAGTTCAATGCGTTTGCTACCCTGGCATTGGGGCTAATGCATGAGATACGCATATTCTAGCATTTTGGAACATCTTTTTTCATTTTCGAGGCTAATTTTGTTTGGACCATGCACATAAGACCCCCTAATCGGCACTATCAGTTCGCGAAAAACCCTCGTTTTTGACCGCCGGGGAAAGAACGTGTTTGAGCAGCTTTGACACTTGGCCAATGAAGCTCAAATTTTGTACACATCTGAGTTGAAGCCTTTTGCTACAAAATACAAGAAACCGTATGAAAATTTAAGGTGTGGTTCCAGAGTTACATGCACTGGAAGGTGGACGGTTTATTATGAGACACCCTTTAGTACCTCTCAATTTTTGCATAGCCCCGCTATGCACCGGTAAATACGGTACCGTACATGTGTTTTGTCAGTGGGAGTACGTAGAGGGAATATGTGTCATGCCATGCGTAGAGCTTACCAAATATTGGTATTCGCCTCAACCACGGATACTGAGAAACGAGAAACATTTTCAGAGTTGTCGCGAGGTGGAAGAGGTCATCGAATCCTTTCTTCAAAGCTCGAAACTTGCCTTCTTTCTCCAGAGTGTGACCCATTAGAAGTGAGCTGATCACATTGGCAACACAAAGTTCAAGAGGAGCTATCACGTCTATTACATTGTCAGAAGGCTTCTTCTCTAAGACAAAATGATCCAGTTGATTCAGCAACTTGAGCACCTCCATCATAATTTTCTCCTCCATCAATTGACGCCCGAAACCGAAGTCACGCAAGACGTGCAAAGCGAATCGTTTCTGTTCTTTCCAGATATCACCATCATTGACGAGCAGACCAAATTCTTGACCACCTCGAAAATCCAGGTGCAAGTTTTTCGGCCGGCCCGAAAGTGCATCGCCTTGTTTGGTGAGCATTTCCTTTATAATGTGGTAGTCGGTGACAATCACGTTCACTTGCCAGCCCATCCATATGGAATAAACTGGACCGTACTGCTTGCTCCATTTGTGCAGCTGGACCTGGGGTTCTTTTGTGCCAAGTTTGAGCACATTGCCGAAGAAGGGCAGAGGAATAGGACCAGGTGGAAATGGCCGACGTTTGTCTATGAAATGGTTGTACAAGAAAAAGACGAGGACGGCAAGCAAAATCAAGAAGCCAAGCATATTGTAGCGATCTGATGGATAAATTTGGTTTGACGCTTTAGGGCGTACGTATGTACGTACTACTACGCTTTAGGGCTTTACTATACGCTTTAGGGCGTACGTACGTATGTACACGTACTACCAACTATGTACCAGTGGCCTCCCAAGTGCAGTTGAACCAACATGAACCAAGTTCAGATGAACGGAACTTAAAGTGCAAGTCAAGTGCACTCCCTGGTAGTTACATGTAAGGTAATTTACCCTATGTACATGAACAAAAATGCAAAGTACAACTACGCATAATGCATAAGCACAATCAGAGACAGGAAGATGAACGAAATCCACCTGTTTACACATGCCAAACAAAAGATAACAGAATCCTAGGCCTAAATTGCTGGTCAGTCACTATGCTGTACCTATTAAATACATACGTGTACGTGTACACTGTACATATACGTACCTACGTGCATTTATCTGTACCGCTTGTCAAAAAGTCCAGAATAATCACTTGCACTATGTACATAAATTTTTTAATGCTCCCTAACGCGTAGTTACCGCGACTTTATACGGTTCTGGGCATCTAAGAATTGACGGCACAGACATGGTAGAAGGACGCGCTTCACCCTTAGGAATAGAAAAACGATACTTTTTGATCAGGCTGCCTAAAATCAAATACAGTTCCATACGAGCCAGACTTTCGCCTAGACATGAACGCTTTCCGAGTGAAAAAGGCACGACCATTTCTAAATTATTTTTGTTTAGGACGAATTTTCCGTTTTCTTCAAGCAAGAAGCGAGACGGTTGAAATCGGTCTGGTTCGGGAAACAAGCGCTCATCGGAAAGAACGGAAGCAATTTGGGGTACGATGGCTGTGCCCGCTGGAATCGGCCATCCATTCACGACGACTTCCTTCAAATTGCGACGATTCAAGTTGATAGTGAGTAGGTTGGCGCACCTCTGCACCTCGGCTATTGTAGCGACCAAGAAGGGCGTCTCTGTCCGATCTGCCATCATCAGCATCGCCGGCTGAGGTCGACCCTCTAGCAATGCCTGGATTTCTGAAGAAAAGCCAACGGTATGGTATAGCCGGTATACCGTATTTACCGGTGCATAGCCCCATGGGGGTATGCAAAAATTGAGAGGTCCCATATGGGGCTATGCATAGGGGGTTATGCATTGGGGGGGGGGGGGGGTTATGCATGGGGCATTTTTTTTGTTTTTGAGAGGTGCGCAGAGGCATATTTGTTAGGTCAAAAGCACGTGTTTTAGGGCATAATTGAGGTCAAAACAGGGTTATTCAGTACAATACACCCCCAAGCAGGCTTATAGGCATCTTAGCTTGGTGTGGGAGTGGCCTATGGGTACTAGTATATGAGCAGCTTAAATAGGTCTGGTCGTGTGCTGTACTGTACATATGGGCGTATGCATGGGGGGGGGGGGGGGGGGGTTATGCATTGGGCATGGGGGGTTGGGGGGTTCTGCATTGGGCGGTTATGCACCGGTAAATACGGTACTGTAAAACAGTTTAGTCCGCGTTCAACCCGCCCATACTCACCTTGACAACACTTCTCTTGAACTTCGGGATGCAGAACAAGGTACAGGATTGCCCACTTTAACGTTGTCATTGTGGTTTCCATGCCTAAAGTAAGTACGTACTGAAGTTAACATAACCGTGACGAGCCGTCATATTTCAACAAAGTCGCTCAGCTGTTGTCTAAGAGCCTTCATATTCGACACGCGACTTTTTGTCGAACATACAGGGGGTGAACTGTGTACATGCATACCTGCAGTCCACATGTCCAGTAGAGCCACTGTAAGTTGCCAGTTGGTGAAACTGCCAGCTACTTCGCCAACAGTCTCTCTTCTGTGCATCTCCTTGAGGAAAGCAGCTGCGAAATCAGTTGGCTCAGCATCTGGATCAAATTCTGCGCGATGTTCTTCCACCTCTTTCTCGATAAATTCGTATATTCTCTGTTTCACTTCGTTCACCAAATCGTAGCCAAAATGACCTAGAAACAAATAGTAGTTTCAGTAACGCCAAGCCCAATTGACACGACAATCACTCACGTATAGGCCTATATACACAAACGCAACTGAATTATTGCACCAAATACATAACTTTTACCAAATATGGGGATGTGCCTCAGCCATGGATACTGCGAAACCAGGACCACTTCTGGTTTGATACTGACCTGGAAAAGGTCATCGAATCCTTTCTTCAAAGCACGGAACTTGCCCTCCCCCTCCAGTGTGTGGCCCATCAGGAGTGAACTGATTATGTTTGCAATGCACAGCTCCAAGGGCGAAATCACGTCTACATGACTCCCCGGTGTCTTCTTCTCTGCCACTAGCTGATTCAGTTGGTTCAAAAGCTTGTGCACCTCAACCATAATCTTCTCTTCCATCAGTTGGCGTCCGAACCCGAAATCACGCAAAACGTGCAAGGCGAACCGTCTCTGTTCTTTCCAAATATCGCCATCGTTGACGATCAGGCCAAAATCTCGACCACCTCGAAAATCGTGAAAGTTGAAATTGTCAGGTCGGCCCGAAAGTGTATCGCCTTGTTTGGTGAGCATATCCTTCATAATGTGATAGTCGGTAACAATCACGTTTACTTGCCAGCCCATCCACGTGGTGTAAACTGGGCCGTACTTTTTACTCCATTTGTTCAACTGGACCTGCGGTTCCTTTGTTCCCAGTTGGAGCACATTACCGAAGAAGGGCAGAGGAATAGGACCAGGTGGAAACGGCCGACGTTTGTCTATGAAATGGTTGTATAAGAAAAAGGCGATGACCACCAGTAAAATTAAAAGGCCAAGCATAGTATCTTCGTTAATCGATATGCATAGATAAAGCTTCAGCTTCTGCAGAGTACAGCATTTGAGCAATGAACAAAACGCAACAGGAAAGGACAGTGTTAGGTTTGAGACGAGACGCGAGAAAACGAGTTTGTTGACATCAACCAAACAAATGATAAGAAAAATAATAAAAAGCAAGCTCAAACGTTCTACTGTCGCATAGCCTACTGCACTATTTCACAACTGGCGCAACAGCTCTTGTACTAAGCAGTCAATTATACATACGTACGTACACGTACCTATATACCAACAATACGATTGTAAATGTCGTGCATTATGCAAAATAAAATACCTATACGGCTATAATTGGTCAGTATGTCGTTGTCTTCTTCAATAGCAGAGATGCGCAATGACGGGAGCTTCTGCGTCAGATGCACAGCACTGATCCAAATGTCCATGCAATGGCACGCAGGGGTTGAAGGGACCACTTTTGCGCTGTTCACGTTTGCAGTTGCCGCAGCAGGGACAAACTTTCGCGACTCATGCAATGTGACACCTAGAAAGAGATTTCGATCCATGGAAGATACAGTAGCTCAGCTAGGGCTAACAGTACACAAATTCAAGGAGAAACCCTCAGTCGCTCATATTGCTAAGGCATCGTTCTTCGTACATTTGGAGAAGCGGACTTGCGAAATATACAAGGATGCCTACGCGCGCACCCTTGTTGATTTCGCAAGTCCGCCAAACGGATCCTTAGCCAAATAAATGTGCGATGATATAAGTAGCAAAATAAGCGACAAAATCAGCGACTGATGGAACAGTATATAGCACTGGTGTCAGGGTAAAAATTTGGGTAACTTTACCCGGGTTACCCAGCCTGTTTTGGACCGGGTAAATTAACCTAACTTTACCCAGAAAAAATATTTGCCAGGTAAAATTACCCAGCTCTTACCTAACCTGGCCACTCATGAAGGTTTACCCAGGTAAGATTTGAAAAACTGCGGGTAAGTACTGCCAGTACTTACCCGGGTAACATTGTCATACCTACCCAGTACTTACCTGGGTAAATTTACCCGGGTTAGCGAAATGTGGGGTATAGGCCTACTACACAGTCATACATATTGTGGTGTTATGCGCGCATTTTTCGTATTTGTCGCACCTGATTGATGTTGGATTATCGCTTTTCTCTCGAATTGAATTGACTGATGTTGCATTTGTAACGTTTGCCACACTTATGTATGTACTGTACTGTACGGTCTGTACTGTACTTTACGCACTTATGTACTGGCAGTATTTACCCGGGTAACCCGCTGGAATTTGAGTTTACCTAACCCAGCTGAGCGCTGAGCGGGTTAGGTTACCCAACCTAACCTGGCAATTGACCACATCGGGTAATTTTTACCTAACCTAACCCAACTTTTTGCTAGGCCAAGTTGACACCAGTGGTATATAAATAAACCACTGCTCTGCTGTAATCTGTAAAATATAAGCGACAAAATCAGCGACTGATGGAATAGTATATAAATAAACCACTGCTCTGCTGTAATCTGTTTTCTTGGTATGCAAGAGAGTTTCTTTAGCCATGTCTGTCTCCGAGATGGCACATGATGGTTGTACCCAGTCAATCCTGGGTGGGGCCTGTGTAACCGGTTCGATTTCTGTTCGGTCCATTTCCCTCTCAATTGCTCGAGCTCGGGGCCCCGCTGTTGCATACAACCGAGCTAGTATTCAGTTCAGTAGCTCAGCAAGGTATTGTAGGTGCGCGCGTACAAATTATTATGCCTGTGTCCCAGTTGACGCTGTCGGCTAGTAAGTGGGACGAATCTGACACCCATGAGATTGGATTCCGCTATGCCACCATCAGCCTGTTTGTCCAGTTGTTTGAATATCTGACTTCTGCCCTCTGGACCCACGGGAAGAACCATGCGACCACCCACAGCCAATTGATCAATCAACTACACACATGCTTACATACGTAAACCATCACGACTCATGATCAGATATTAGCTGCAATCAACTATCCACCTCAACACTGGCAATGTGAATGGGGCCGTTTCCTTACAGCCTGTGGTATTTTGGCGGCGGCGGCTCCGACGTGTATGGCGTGGTAGGGGGCTTGGTCGGGATAGCCGAGTCGCCCATCACCCGCCACCAGCTTCACCCGACCAGAACTGAGCAGACCAGGATTGCCCCTCTCCATATTCTCACGAGATTTCTCCACCAACTCCGCAATATGATCAATCCCCACCGCATGACCCGTCGGACCCACCTACCAAAGCAAACGACTAGTCTACTAGACCCCACCCCACCAAAAGACCAATCCCTACTCGTGTACTGTACCAAGCCATAGAGAAAACAGGACAGACCCACACCATAGTATGTACAGGGTGTCTCATAATAAACCGTCCACCTTCCAGTGCATGTAACTCTGGAACCACACCTTAAATTTTCATGCGGTTTTTTTGTATTTTGTAGCAAAGGCTTCAACTCAGATGTGTACAAAATTTGAGCTTCATAGGCCAAGTGGAAGCTGCTCAAACAAGTTCTTTCCCCGGCGGTCAAAAACGAGGGGTTTTCGAACTGATACCGTATTTACCTGTGCATAGCCCCCCCCCCCCTATGCATAGCCCCCCCCTATGCATAGCCCCATATTGGCAAAACATAAAAAATGCCCTATGCATAGCCCCCCCCTATGCATAGCCCCATATGTACTGTACAGTACCTGAACCTACCTACATAAGCTGACCCATAGCCACTCCCACACCAAGCTAAGGTGCCTATAAGCCTGCTTGGGGGTGTATTGTGCTAGAATAACCCTGTTTTGACCTCAATTATGCCCTAAAACACGTGCTTTTGACCTAAAAAATATGCCTCTGCGCACCGCTCAAAAACATAAAAAATGCCCTATGCATATCCCCCCCCTATGCATAGCCCCCCCCTATGCATAGCCCCATATAGGACCTCTCAATTTTTGCATAGCCCCATGGGGCTATGCATAGGTAAATACGGTAGTGCCGATTAGGGGTCCAAACTGTGCATGGTCCAAACAAAATTAGCCTCGTAATAAAAAAATATGTTCCAAAATGCTAGAAAATGCGTATCTCATGCATTAGCCCCAGTGCCAGGGTAGCAAACGCATTGAACTGGGTATCTTGAAAGAATAAGACCGAGATTTTTCTCCATAATGAAGAAAAACGTCGATTTTGAGCTTCGAGATTCAAACCGTCGCAATTTCCGAAGTATGCGGACGAAATAGTTGAAATTTTGTACACACCTGCGTTGAAGCCTTGGCTACAAAATAAAAGAAACCGCATAAAAATGTAAGATTTGGTTCCAGAGTTACATGCACGTAAAGGTGGACGGTTTATTTTGAGACACTCTGTAGTTATATACGTAGAGAAGTGGCAGGAGGCTGCATGTACAGTACCATTTCGGCGAAACAAGCGGTGAGATATCCCGAACCGGAACCGACGTCCAGCGCCCGATTCCCTTCTGCCAACTGATTCTTCAACAGCTCCAACGCATAGCCATGCTACAATAAACAAAGGCACAGTTTGGTATAGTCTGTCCAACTCATCAGGCATGATGTACGTACGTGTATTCAGTCTTCCGTACTCACCATGTGGGGAGCACTGATGGTGACATCGAAGCCGATAGGCTGAGGGACATCGAAATAGGCATAATGAGCCAGAGAAGCATAATACTTTCGATCCACTTCCAGCATGGCTCGCTCAACCCGCTCTGATTTTACCACGCCATCGTCTAAAAACTAAAAAGTATCACAAAGCAAACAGCACAGTACGATGGAAGTTGAATTATCTTTACTTTTCAATTTTCGAACCATTCCAGCATTACTGGCCATGCAATTATACCAGCCTTACGCAACCTAGCAGGTGGTGCGCGTTCACACACAGAAATCGTAAGTACTGCCCAAACGCGTCCAAACCAACCATCCTGATCGATCCTAAACGCAGGATATATCATTTTATCGTCTGACGCGCACGTGCGCTTTTCATGGAACAGAGAAGACTTTCCTTTCTTTCTTTCCTTTTATTATTTATTTTTACACCCACTTCTCCCTGTACATTTGAAGAAGATTAGTGTATACGAGATATGTAACGTACATGTACGCTATTATATAGCCTAGGTGGGCGATTTCAATTTTTGTGGATTGTTGATCACAGGTGGTCAGTTTGAGTGTTCATCATTAGCGGAGAATGTTGCATGGAGATGTGCAACTGCGGCAGCTTCTTGGTCATTGGAGAAATTGGACGGTAGGACGCACTGATCCGAATGTCTACGCAATGGTACGCAGCAGGGACAACTTTTGCGCTGCTTCCGTCGGCAGTTGCCGGTGCAGGCATTCGTGTTGCACCTTCGATACTCAACTTCTTGTCCGCTGGAAAAAAATGTGCATGAAAAAATTTGTCCATTCAATTCAAATTCACAGGAAACACGTTAGAAGGCAGTTGACTGTGACAATCATCATAACTGGCATTGGACGTCGTTGCAAATGCGTCTTCTGGCTTGGACGGCGCATCCTCCGCAGCTGGGACCATAACACTCTCCCCAGGCAGTCCACGGACTCCAAGAACCACGAAGACGACTCGGCAATCGACAGGATCGATGGACAACTTGAAACGGAGGACAGCACGTGGAATTCTGGTCACAGCGAAAGGTGAGCGGAATTTTGCTGAAAAGTCGCTTGAATTTTTGAGAGGATTGGGTAGGTGGGTATTAGTACGTACACACAATGATCACTCGTACTAACTTTGCACAGACAACTTGAGTTCGCGCCCAGGGATCAGCGCAAGGATCATCTCTGATCATGGCCATGGTACAGTTGGCCGAACCCGGGCACAGCTCAAAGCCACAACGGCGATGCATTTGGGAGTCGCCGCTAAAAATATTGGTAAAGGAGGAGATTTTTGCTTTATTTGCATATCACCAATTTGCTATTCCAGTGGCTGTTGGTTTTGTACAAATGTTGCAGTTACATGCAAGGTGGTTGAATGCAGTTTCTTTGGCGATAGGTGACTCCGCAAGCTCCGCAGCTGCGACTGCAGGCACTCCAGTGACCCCAGGATGACCAACCAAACACGGATGGAGCTGGCGTCGGCTTCAGCTTCTTCCACGCCACAACCTTGCGGGTAGGAGCCAGGGTTGTCCCAGGTACGACGGGAGGGGATGTGACGGGGACAGGAGGAAGGGGTAGGGGAGGAGGCGGCGGTGTTGCTGCTAACTTCTTTCTTGACGATGCGCCCATGTCATCTGAAATCAATCACAAATAATGTCGTGGTTGGTACGTAGTACGTACCATACACTACTTACAATATATGAGAGCGCCAAAATATGCGAAATGAGGTTTGTACAATGTGGTTTTGTGGAAAGAGAAAATTATGATCTTACGAATTCGTATTTGGGCCTTGAAACCCGGAAAAGAATAGGGCGAGGTTGACCGGAAAATGATAAGCAACCGATTCGTGACGGAGTAAACGGGATCCGGTTTATCGAAACAGCAGAACCTAACAAGGATCAAAGATCGTTGTACTGTACGTACCCACGCACAGGTTACATACGAACACTTACATACGCATGTACAAAGGTACAATACTTACGTAGTACCATAAGTATGTATACGTACGTACCTCATCCCAGTGTTAGCAAGGTCAGTTCCATTTTTCACCTCCACATAATCATAACAGGTGACTTCGCAATAGATTTGAAACACATCAATAAATTCCACGGAAATCACATGATCGGTTGGAGCCTATGTATTGGAGAAGATATTCCAGGAAATGATTAGTGCCGACCATCATATCAGTGTGTCCATGCAACGAATTTTTATCCTCACTCACAATCAATAGCCAAGAGCACTTTTGATTTTTCTGGTAGCCTGGAGACGGATAACCAGGGGAAGATATCGTCCAAGTTGACGTGCCACTGTGCTTCAAATGGAATGTGCCGCCACATGGCGCCCCTGGAAAGGCGTACCACAAAACCCACACTGTCGCAACTCCCGCAGAATCCTCAGCTTTTTCCATTTATTACCAATCCATGTTTCAGCTACATTGCACGTTTGACCACTCAATCCATCAGGACAGATGCACTTGTCACATGACAATGGATTTGCAAAACCGCCATTTTCACATGGAATACTGCTGTTGCATTTTTCTAAAAAAAAGGGCACAAAATGTCAATGAAGGCCTCGAAAGACGATTCTTATGAAATTTTCTCCCGCACCATTGCACTCATAAATCTTGTTGATCAATGCCAAGTCATAGAAAGATATCTGTTCTCGCTGTCCGATTGTTCGCTGGTATCCGGGTAAGACGGTCTCAATTGTGTTCTTTTGACCGGTGGTGTCCCAACTCAATGCCCCTGGCGCATACTGCATCACACTGCCATAGTCGTACGGTGTGCCGAGTGTATCCACCATGTTCCAGCTACTGAAAAGTTCCGACAAAACAGAACGTACCCGTACGTACATAACAGATGAATGGGGCGACATGCACTGCATAGCGGCGTAAAATGTGTAATGTTCTGACTGTTTGACGAAGAAAAGCATTCCGCTTCTTCGGATGTTGTTCGAGTTGATTTTGATGCAGCAATCTCTGTCTGGTCGGGATTGTTCATGAGTGAGGCCGAGAGCGTGTCCAAGCTCATGTCCTATGATTCCCACCTGTCGATCAGAATTTCTATTATCTTTTCATGCCTATGTACTACGTACGTATGCACTATGCTGTATACTGAGGTAGGTGCACTTTGTTCATTATTTTTTTGTCGTTTCATTTATTTTAGAGTCGCTTACCTTTTCGCAGTGTCGCCCGATAGAAATGCGTTGTCCCCCTCCAATCATGCCATAATTGGAGCTGCAGCTAAAAAATTCCAGTTAGAGTACTTTTACATTGCCCTCAAAGTTTGCTGCATTCCAATCGCTTCAATTGTTTTTCTTTCTTACCCAGGTCCGCGCACGAATTGCAACCAATTCCTGGGGGGATCCCGTGCCGAAAAATGCATCTCTTTGAAGCGAACACATGTGCTCTCCTCCAAGATATTTATCACGTCCCGAATATACGTTGTTGCCTCCGAGCCTATGTTGTGAACGTTTATCTTGTTTTAACATATTTTTTGTTAACATTGTAAAATACGGTAATGCAAAACCGTACGTACAATATATACGTACATACATAAAGCAAAGTTTGACATTTTTTTGACACTTACCAATGCTGCGATGAACATTGTAATGAATAGGCATGCGCCACTTCTGGGCCAAGCCGTAGATAAAGTTGCGCTTGACTCTTCTTCCCACAGTATCAAGAGATTGCTGCTCTTCCAATTTCAGTGGCGTTTGTTCATCGAAGAAGTTGATATCAACGTGGGTTTTGGGGATTTTGGACGAGTTGTTGTTGTAGTCCAACTCATACTTCAAGTCGCTCAGAATCAGTCGAGCTTGTCTCTTAGTGAACAGTACGTCACTGTCAAATTGCAAGTCCGAACCAAAGAAAGAACTTTTCTTCTTGGAAAACTATAAGCGTAATCTTCGCGTTATCGTGATTGGTTCCGTAAGTACGTAACGTACAAATACGTATGCAAATGCTGACAGTACGACCATTATGCAGAATAAAGCGTAATTATTTGCTGTACATACAGTACCTGTATGGCTCCGCTGTTCATCTGCAGCTGCTTTTCCACGTACGACACGATTTCTTCCAGATCCGCCACTGATGCTGACTTTTCGTCATCGTATGAAAGTGGAGTGATTTCACTGTGGTCAATTATTTGCGTTCCACCAAAAAGCGAAAAGCGGAAACAAAAGAGCAAAACGGTAAAATATGCCGCCATCTGATAAAATTCTACCAAGTGTAGCTCTCTTCTTTCGCGGGTATGGATGGAAAAGTCTAAGTCCTACAGTACTGCGAAATGAATGTGCCGTGAAGTAGATTCGTGAAACTCTAACCTGTGAATTATTCTGAATAAACGCATTATAGGGGCCTCTTGAAGACGACGGTCATTTTGGCCTCGAAGAACACGACATCCGTCGTGATTTCCTGTCGTTTTGCTGGACTTTTCGCGTTTTTTTCTATTTTGCTGACGAGAAATGCAGGTAGGTACATACCAACATACATTGTACATGGTCATTGTTGTTATTTTGTGTCATGGTTTTTTCCACGAGTCGAGAGGCTACTTGACGATGCAAACATACGTACTGGAAACTTCCACGTTGCACATGGTAATGTTTTATTGAGGCTCGCTGCGTACCTACAAACGACGTACAGGTTGTTGCATGCGTGCATGTTACATACCAACGATTAGATTTACTTTTGTTGTACCAAAAATATATAATTCTATAATTCCCCTAAGCAAAATTATATATTTTTGGTTGTACATATTTTTGGCTCTTTGGATTGGTGTCTGTCTACTGGTACTGCCCAAAAAACAAAAGCATAACAGGTTTTGTCCTTTTAGTGCGTGTCGAGTTGATAAGAGTTGTTTTTTGCGACTTTTTTGTTTGTATACAGTGATGATTATTTTGTCCACTTCCTGTCGCCGCAACTCTGCGCTTTACTGTAGCTTGCGTTTTGTTTCATTTATCGCAAGCAACTTGCACATGTTGCTTTCAAATTGGCTTTAGCTCATCTCCTATTCTACAACTTGATTTTAGTAATACTGTACGTACGTGCATAAGCTGCTGGAGTACTGTAGAAGCCGCTGCATTATTATATATTCAATACACAGTGTTATAAATGGCGGGCAATCCTCTTCGAGTTCTGCTCCTATTATTACCTTTTGTAATTGTGTCTGTATCGGCTTCGTGGTGGGGAGAAGCCGCAACCCCAACACCCACTGTTAGCTACCAAAATGCTACTGTAAAATTTGTACTGAAGAAAATATTCTGGGACTTGAGAGAGTCTTTCAATCGATTTCAGGTACAGTTTCAGATAACGTGTCGTTTCTTCTGCTAGGGATCGGATCTTTTCTGAAGTAGCCTACCTACGGTAGTATGTAGTACCGTATTTAGGACCGGTTCATAGCCCTATGCAAAAATTGAGAGATCCTACTTATGTGGGGCTATGCATTGGGACTGTGCACCGGTAAATAAATACGGTGCCTACCTCATTATAATTATATCGTACTCATCTGACGGCGTGTTGATTGGTTTGTGGTGTAGCAAAAGCCAATCGTTCACGACTACGCCGCTCCGATTTTCTGGGGTATCTTTTCCGCCTGTGTCACGTTTGCTCTGTTGCACTGCATTCGGTCCTGCATTAGGAAGCGCCGGAAGAGCAACAACAGAATCACGATCAGGGTATTACATAATAATTAATAATTACGCTGACGTTGTACATAATAATTACGCTGACGTTGTACATAATAATTACGCTGACGTTGTTATGTACTGTACCTAGTTGTGTTAAAACACACAATAATCTACCTTTCGTCCTCCGGAGCAGAAGTCGGCTGCGAGACCAGCTGAACGACACGCGAGATTTATTTGGTATCTACCGTCTTTGTTTTCCGATGCCGTACGGTATCTCGCTTGTCGTTCAGGTTCCGCAGCGGTCCTCAGCTCCATCTACGTATGTACACATCTATGTAAATGGGACATAATAGGTTGACCGTGTACAATGTAGTATTTTGTAATTGTGCGGGATGGCAGGGATTGGTGCAAAGTTTGAAGAATGGAACTGTTCAAGGAGATTCCAAACTGCTCCAGGAAGACAACTCAGATAATGAAGAAAATCTTTGATGCCTGAACCTGGAAGCTTATTCTTGATGCGATCGCGAAGTGTGCGGCACTACGTAATCATTGGAATGTAATCGGCGTTCGTTTTTTATGTGTTGCGAAATTTATTTGCATATTCATCACCACCAAGATAATGCACCCACAGCAACTGCACACTCATAAAAGAGACTACTTAGCCTATGTATGTACACAAATGCATACCCTGTACATGTAGCTGCCGTTTAGACTGAGTAAGATCTTTCACAAAATTATGTCAAAAATGATTGATAAGGTCGAAACAACGATGATATGCTAAGCTGTTCACACGATCACACGTCCATTGGATAGCAGTAGTAGGTACATACATATAGGTACATACACAATCAAGCAATACAAAACCATTAGCTACGAGAGCAAAAAATTCAAAGTAAAGCTGCCGCGAACACTGGACCTTTCTGACAAAACTATCCTATGTTATGTACTACGCTACAACTAAAAGCGAAAACAAAAAACATTACAGAAAAAAGGGACATACACAATAAGCTCGATCAATGGTTCCGGATTCAAAACGAGTTAGGCTTTAGACTGGCCCACTATGTAGCCTTAAAATTGTCAAGGTTTTGTGCCTTTGTTCTTTGATCAGCTTACCTTGCTAAAACGGGCCTATGAAACAGATGGCATATGAAACACCCTGTGTATGATCTATCTCATATTCAGTGGAAAAAGATAAACATAACAGAATCTAATTTAACATACCTAGTAGTATAGTATGTAATATTAAAATACTGTACGCCTGTATGTACAGCAGAGCAATAGTATGTATGTACAAATAATATCAATCAGGCTTGGAAAAATATCATCCAAAATAAGTAGGTAGACCTACAGTATATCAATGAGTGAATAAGCAGTACAACAAAAATTAGCGCGCATGATGTGGTCGAAAAAAGCAAAAAATAATTGTGGTTACAAATAAATCAGTTCAGATCACACCTTCCAACAACTAAAAAATCTCTTTCAGCTTTTTCACAATCGACAAAAACACAAAAGATGCAGATCATTTATCAACGACGTCACCAACTTCAAAACGTCAAACAGTACAGTGTGTGTACGTACAGTACCTACGTCGTGTGTACTTACACTATTCAGAAATTACTGCTCATTGCCTGCTCCTTGCGCTCCTAAACGAATCACATTCACAACCCTCTCTCCTTTAGCATACCGCGACAATCTTGGTTTGCTATTGTTTTGTGCACATTTTGATGGCTTCAGCTCGTGGCTGTTGGCCTGTTACAGCTTGTCACACATGCTGCGGATATGCTCGTTTGCTACTGAATGCGCCCTGACTACTGATATCTGTGTGCGACTTGATGATAATAGCTTCAGCAGGCTGATACATCGGCCGTCCTCTCGCATCCACAATTTCGCAGCAGCATAACAGAGCGAAAAAGCGACGCCAGGAGTAGAGCGTTTTAGGCGACCAAATCCACAGACCGCTGGTCACGCCAACAACCAACGACATGGAGTACTTGATGAGAGCCAAGATGAAGATGGTCTGGCGTGGAACTCTCGGCGCCTGGGGCAGGCCGTTGGAGGCGCTGCTGCAGGGACACACGGCGCTCAATTCCCAGTCAGCGCGATGCGCCTGCTCGTAGAAGAGACAGGCGATGACGAAGACGGCCGGGATAGTGTAGAGAACGGAGAAGGTGCCGATTTTGACCATCAGCTGCTCCAGCTTCTCTATTTTGCCGAGTCCGTGCTGACTCTTCACCACCTTGCGAATGCGAATCAGACTGACCATTCCGAAGACCAAAAAGCAGCAGCCCAGCACCAGATAGGCTACCAGCGGCCCGAGAACAAAGGCTCGCAGCAGGTTAACGTCAGTGTTACCCACTGAGCAGACACCAGCAATGGGATCACCGTCAATTGCCGCCATGGCCAAAATTGCTACAGTTTTGATGGTAGGCAGAACCCAAGCGAAGACGTGGAAGTATTGGGCATAACCAGCAATGGCCTCATTGGACCATTTGAGTCCGGCGGCTAGAAACCAGGTGAGTGACAACACCACCCACCAGACAGAGGAAGCCATGCCGAAAAAGTAGATCAGCAAGAAGACCACTGTACAAATGGCCGGGCCAGTGGTGCCAGATCGGATGAAAGTTTGATCGCAAGCCACAGCTTCGTGACCAGCTGCTAGTCGGATAATAAAACCTATGCTGACCATCAGGTAGCAAAAGGAGAGGAAGAAAATGGGACGCTCTGGGTACTTGAAGCGGTCCATGTCAATGAGGAAAGTTGACACTGTCAGCGATGTTATTACTGCACACACGACCGCCCACACACCGATCCAGGTGGTCAGCAGATTCTGCTCATCAGAGTTGCCCAGGCTCAGCCACGGACTGCGACAGGGATAGGAGCAGCCGGTGACGTTGCCCACTTTGGACCGCTGTAAGCTTCCATAAAGCTCTCCTGGCACCTGGAGGAAAGGGCGGCGGCATCGGCACTCACAGGCTGCATGGCTAGAAGTGCCTGGAGGCGCCAGAGGAGGTGGCAGGCCCTCGGTGCTCGGTTCCCATGGCTTCTTTCCTCCTTCCTCCGGCCTACGAGTGTCAGTAGGTTGCTTTACATGCTTCGAGTCCTTGCCATGGAGTTCCTGCTCTGGTGGCTCCATGCACAAACTCTCCGGTGTATTAACTGGAAGCTTGGCGCAGTCCAAGTTCTCGGGCCACTGGAATCCGTATTTTCTCATTAGGGGAGCACATCCGTTGCGCGCCTCTTCGCAAATGCTGCGGCAGGGTTCCAGCGGCTTGTGATAGTCCGTGAGGCAGATTGGGGTGTACATGCTGCACAGAAAGAACTGGATATGCCTGGCGCATTTGACGCTGACCAGCGGATAGAACTGGTGCACCTCCAAACCTGCTTCCTCCTGCTTCTGGTGGTTGAAACGATTGGGCATCGAGGTCATGTTGTAGCCGATGCCTTGACACATGGGTATGGTAATCAGTTCGCATTTGCGAGGTGCATCTCGGCGTTCGTCGTTCAGATATCCCGTCACGACTGCTTGCAACATGCCGAAGGACAGCATGAAAGCAAGTTGCAGTTTTGTAGCACCGGCGATTGATTTCATTTTGCTTGATGTGTCGCTGCTGTAGAAGAAGGCTGTAAGAGTTACATGCAGATGGCAATATCGGATGCAGGAGGGAGGGAGATCGAAAATGGTCCGGAAAACCAAATTACAATTAGTTTAGTTTAGCAGAAGGAGAAGGCGGAAGAGGGTCCATAAAGCTCCCGCGACGACGGGCGTTGGCAGTGATTTCGTTTATGCGCTGCTTCTTTTCGCTGATGCCGCGGGAAAAGCGTCGTCGACGTCGTTAGCTAATGCCGTCGTCCTGTGCAGTTACAGCCTCGATAAAGTACGTACGTGTATGTGTACTGCGACTACTACTATGTGTCCGAATGAGGAAGGCAGGAGAGCGAATACCGACAGTACAGTTGTAGTGTCGAAATGAAATAAAAAGACGCTCTCTGCTGCTAGAGGCTTCTCTGCCCTTAGTTGTGCCGCTATCCAGGAGGCAGGGCTGCTAACGTTGCTTGATGAATTCCGGAGACGCCGCGTAGTCAGGCGGACGAAGTGCCTCTCCACAGCGTTTCTCTAATCCGTTCAGGGGCTGTCGATAGCTGTGCCTGGAAAAGAAGAATGCACGGCTGCACACGGGATTAGGTATCAAACTCCGGCGACGAATTACCACTTCAGGGGATCATCATGTACATATACTAGGATAAGAATCGCGCTAATCTCTGCAGAAGCAGGCGCATTCCTGTTCCGGCTCAAGTTGCGCTTTGCCCCCAGGGGAACAAACAAGCTCGTCACTGGAAACTATCGCAGAAAACAGTCGCAGTATACATATGTACATACTGTAAAGCGCCGGCTGGTCTAAGAGGTATAGAATTGAGCTTAGTTGAAGATTTTGACAGTGCAGATGCCAGCTTAAAAACAGGGGGCGGAGCGAAAAAAGAGAAGCCCTGAAAACCCCCCAGCCGCCGCAACCGCCGGATCGCTTCGGATTACCCGCAAAGCCGCAAGAGGTACAAAAAGAAGAGAGAAAAGAAAAGTGATGTGATGAAGACACTCAGAAGTCAGACAACCTTTCACTCAGTTCAAACCATCATTTTACAGATTACCCACGGATCACTGGAAATTTGAGGACGAGCGGCGCGGCTCACAGAGATTTCAAGAGATTGCAGGGGGCGCGCAAAAGTGCGGGAGCTGCGGGAGGCACAATGTCTACAGCTTACATACATAGGTACCTACTGTATGTATGTATATGTGTTACGTACCTACAGTAATATTAAATATGTACGTACGTAGAGTAGGTACACTTTGATATATGCACGTACATTATTCACAGAAGCAGTAAAGGGCGTGATGGTAGCGGAGTGTGACTTTGGGCTTTGCCGAAACACTTGAAAGAGATCTGCTTCTGGCATAATTTAGCGGCAAAGAACGAAAGTGAAACCGACACCGGCGACCGAAACTCCTATGCGTATGATCTGCATAGGCCTCGAGATGAAGAACCTGGCGGTGGCAGCTCTCAGAAGATTTCTTTAAGTGTTGAAGATGCTTCAGGGTGTCTAGAGAGCGATGATAGGTAGCAGAAACCAGAACTCTGTTCTTCTCCAAGCATCGCCGACCGACCGACTAACAAAGAGTTGCGGAGATCAGATTACCTACTCCTTCTTGCAAGCTTTCAAAAGCTTCGTCCGTAGTTAACGAAGCGGGCAAGCTATGTACGTACTCAAGTACATTAGACGCAGGCGGCTACCGACCCGCCAAACAACGGAGACGGAAATAACGTTGTTGCGGCGTCCAGTCCAGATGATACCGGTCCGATACCGTAAGCACTGCAAACCAAGGCTACTGTTTCTTTACAGACAAAAGTGGCATGCTCGCTTCAAGATGCAAAATCCAACTAAACAAACAGCATAAGCGTACATAAGAAGCAGTTTAGGCACACCATAAAGTCATCTTCTATAACAAAAGCACTACGTAGCATTTTATTTGTGCGATATCAGTTTGAATTTCACAAAAGCGCAATGAAAGAATCCCTAATGGGACCTCGAAGAGCGCGTAGTCTGCATTGAGGCAGAGTTTAGTGAAAGAGACAAGACAGACAACGGTTAGCCGAAGCGCCGCAAGGTGTCCGCGGGGACAGCGTGGAATTTTCTGATTAAAAACCGCGCGGACAATAATTCCGCTTCACTGAGGAATGTACGTATGTACAGTACATAGGGAAGACAAGGCATGCCACCATATTGCAGCATAGCATGGACACGCACACGTCCATCGAAGAAAATGGAAAAACTATTTAAATATAAGAATTACTACCATGACATACGACCGCACATACATTGCAGTAAAGTAAGCGTCAGTCAGAGACAACCTGACATCAACTCGACCCTCTGAGCCACTGACAGTCATCACAATACAAATGCATGCATAACCGTAACGAACGCGACGTACGTACAGTACACTACATTATGTTGAGTACTACAGCAATGGAGCACCCATTGGGCCGTTTGAAACTGGCAACGACACTGTACATTGAGGCGCAACTGGAACTAGTGACAGGGAGCTGAGCTGAAGACAGTGAGGACAAGGAGAGGAAATGAGGCGTAATGGCAATGTCTGATGCATGCATCGCCATGTGTACGACACATCGTCAACAACCAATCAGTAGACGCGCAATGAATGCGCATTTCACCGTATAGCACGTGTACGTACATTCGAAGATATTCATGCATACTACAAACAAAGTGCTGCTGACGATTCGTCAACTTGGCCGTCGTGTGAGTGTTCTGGACAGGCTGGGGCGACATTTCCTTCACATTGCGCGTTGGCGAGTAAGAAGCAGGCGCGCGTTGGAAACCTGGTGCGCTGCGCTGCTCGCAGTCTGCAAGGCGGAATCGACGCTCCACGGATGTGCCAACATAACGTTGCGCAGTCACACATGGGTGTGAACGCGTATGAAAAGGCGATCATCGCGGCGCAGGGCGAAGTGCAGTTTTTTCCTGGGCGCGTTGCGCGTCAGTCGTCGTTGTGTGGAGCGCGCGCGCGTCCCGTCGCGAGCTCCCGATCGGCGACGGCTAATTCGGAGTGTCAGGTTGTCAGTTCTCACTAATTTCTCCGCTGCGCGATGAGGGGCGCAACACGCACACCCCCTTCCCTTCCTACAGTCTAGCAGCCCCGTTTATAACGCGCAGTACATACAGCATATGGAGCATGGACATTTTCAGTCTTTAAAAGTGGTAAGTACTAGGACATACAATAATGTGCGTACGTACATATTTCTTCGTCCCCCTCCCAGTGATCTCCCACCTGTCAACACTTATTGACAAGTCAGGTCTCCAGTAAAACCAGCACCCCTCCAGCGACATGCAACTACTACACTACAGGAGCAGCCAGCAACCACCATCACGTTCAGCAGCTAAGTACATACTCAGCCATACACCATCACACATAATATTACGTATATTACAACGTACTCTGAACACGCTCGTATACCTAGGCGACACATGCATCAGTCATTCAGCTCAAAACGGAAAAGGGCAATATGAAAAATTGACGAACACTTCTGGGCTAGAACAAAGTGCAGTGTTCAAACTTGACTATGTATGTACATGATACCTGATGGTCTTACGGTGTTGAAAGGCATTATTAGTTTTGTCAAACGGTTATCAAAAATCTCATTGTGAGCTCATGGAAGATGCTGTAATTACACAGAGCGAGTTTGCTGTACCCGCTACCCATGCAGGCAGACTCCTTGATTCATGAATGGTAAGTAGGGTAGGCCGTCTAAGGGTTGGAGACATAGTGAAGCATGAAGAGACATAAGGAAGTCATATCGTGTGACATGGCTATTATGTAATGTCATGCGATCATGCTGTACGTACTACATACATACTTCCTAAAGCATTAGTACGCCTCTTCCCTTTTTTCAGTGGGGCACAAGACAGTGCGCCGGGCTTTATTTTTAGCTTTGTTTAGCTTGCACACATTCTCATGCTTTTTCATTTTTACTCGCATATATTGTAAAAAGCTCGTAACCTTCCTTTTCCTTGCTCTCTTTTCCTCCCATGAGCTTTGACAGATCGGGCTTCCTGCCATTACGGCACTCATCAACCACAGGCAGCGAACCAACGGTTATTCGCGTACAAGCCTGTTTGGGCATAAATAAGCAGGAGAGAGACCGAAATTATTGCTTATGGGACATGCACAGTCAATCACAGCGCGGCAGAAAACGTAGAAAAATTTGTGGTACATGTTCATGACAGGAGAAAGAAAAGTTTTAAGTACAGATAATGTCGCATATTGATTGAAAGGGTGAAGTAAAAAGTTCGAACTGTGCCAATAAATAAAATCGCGTCGCGTCTAAAAAGATTTATTGCCGAATTGCCGACACGTGTGCGTGCACAGGAGCAGGAGCGCGTAGGTACGTACACGCAGGCTGTCATCAACATCTCGGAGTTGCGCGAATGAAACCTGTCGTGTCACTTTTGGCACATCATAAATTCCCTACCCGTCATTGTGGCATTTCCCATTCGCTGCTGCCAAGCTGTTACACGTACGTACATACGTACACTTCACATCGTATGTATGAACTTGTGCATTACACAAGTAACAAACATACTATACTGTACATACACAGATCAGAACTAGTCCGTCGTCAGAATCCCATCACAATGAAATTAGCTGTCGTGTCTGAGGGTCCCTTCCATTGTACCTATGTACCATTCTTTAGTCAGCCCACACACCACAAATTCTGCAGTCATAACTAGTGGTGGGCCCGGTACATTTACCGGGTACTTTTTACCAGGTACCGGCTCATAAAAGATGCCGGTAAGCTCTACCGGCTTACCAGGTAAAATATATTTTATCCGGTATTTTTACCGCTTTTACCTTTACCGGCTGAGCCATGGGGGTATACCTGAGCCGGTAAAAAATTATACCGCCGGTACCTGTTTTTACCGTTTACTGCTTCATAGTGTGTTTACCCGGTAAAAATCCATTAATTTTCGTACAGGATGGTGGGCCAAAAATAAAAAACAAAAAAAATTTTTCACCCCCCACCATAAAAAGAAAAAAAAAAAAACAAAATACATAAAAACCCATATATAATAACTCCCCACCTAGGTAAACATACGTGCAGTACACGTAGGTATATACTGAGGATTGATTGAATTGAATACTCAGAAAGCCGCGTTCTTGTAAAAAGAAGAATGCTTATGTTTTGTCGAAACCTCGCAAACATACATACGTCCATGTAATCTACTTCAGATCGCGGCTTTCATGGTATGTAGGCACATATGGGAAGTGGCACCATGTTTTGTTCTTGGACATGATACAAAGGTGTTGTGTGGTTCGGGGTGGCAGTTACATTTGTTGGCTCCACCATTGCAAAAATATTCGTATCAGTCAATTTTTCAGACAAACTTTTTTGTACGAATTGTATGAAACTTTCCGAATTTACAGTACATACGTACGCATACAGTACTTACCATTTATACCAGGTAAAAATGTCTAGCTTTACCGTTTTACCAGGTAAAAAAATTGAAGGCGGTATATTTACCACTTTACCAGTGGTAAGAATTTGGTGGCCGGTATTTTTACTGGCTTACCGGGTAAAAAAATGCAGTGCCGGTATCCACCACTAGTCATAACCCGCATAGGCAGCGCACATTTATGCAGTGTACCTATGTATAGCGCCACACTCCATCTTCCCCCTACTTACTGCCATAGAATTCCTCTGATACATGAACCATCAAGTTGTGCGTACGTACCTAGGGTACCCAAAACGGTAGCCTAGCCTATATATGTCGCCTCTTGACACTCAGTGCAGAGGGCGGCGGGATGGTTACTTTTAGCTCAGCTCAGGCTCCGCCAACAACAGGACGCTCGGTTGAGGAAGCATCGAACAATGGGGCTTTATCCACTAATCGCCTGTTCTCGGGCTGGTCAAAAGAAGCCGCCCAAAAATAGTAGTTGCCAACAGCGCCCGCGTTTCTTTCTGGGAACAATAATGGGTGTACGTGTACGTACAATCGACCAACAGTGACCCCTAATGGAAGGCGCGACAATAATTTTCAGACCGGCACCTCTTCTACATGCGATGAAAAGTGGTGGTCCGCCCATGAATGGTACGTACTACGCAAGGCATGGTTGTACGTCTGATGCTCTCATAGTTAGAAGTGAGGTACGTACGTGTTACCTATCGTATGTACGTACAGTACGTATTGTACTTACGTATGGCGATGAGAAAGGTAAAAGTGTAAGTACATCTCGGCAAAAAGGGACAATTTTGGTCCTGTCAAGCGGAAAGGTCGCACAAGTCCATGCCTGCACAAAATCATCCGCGCTTACTCCTATCTGAAGGAATTTTGCATCTCACTCAGGTACAGAATACAGCAATCAACGAGTCAACAAAACCGTCTAACCAGCGACCATAACGAAGTACGTATTGTATAAGTGCATTAGTATGTAGCACGCGAATGGGACAAACTGGGTCTGAAACAGTTCTGAGATCGTTTCGAAGAAGACGCAATTACCGTAACCCGACGCATTGAAAACCAGGTGTTAAGCTTCGCAACCACAACCGAAGCTCCACACTTCGATAAAGCACCATAATAGCACCATAAAATACACCATAGCACCATTAAAACTATAAAGCAACAACTACTTGATCAGGATGAATAAATGTTACTGTTGCCACCAAATGCACAGCAAACACAAAATACATGACAGATCCACCAGATGCAAAGACTGCAGCCGGGACGTACATATCAATCAGGCATTACGGTTTAGCTATCAGTGCTTACCTTTATCGTCGTACATTTTGTGCCTCTGCGCAGTCGTAAAAAAATTAGTTGACAGACTAATTACATATATGGTGTGTAAAAGTACAGCTGAAGTACCGTATTTTTGGGTGTATATCCCCCCTGAGTATATCCCCCCCCCCCCAGTGTATAACCCCCCATTGGCAAAACATAAATTTTGCCCAGTGTATATACCCCCCCCCCCCCCCCCCCCCCCCGGGTGTATAACCCCCCATGTACTGGAAGGTACCTAGCCTACCTATGTAAGCTGGTCATAAGCTAACCATAGCTACTCCTACACCATGCTACTATGCCTATAAGCTTAGCTGAGCATGTTTTGTACTAGAATAACCCTGTTTTGACCGCGATTATGCCCTAAAACACATACTTTTGGCCTCAAAAACATGCCTCTACACACCTCTCAAAAACATAAATTTTGTCCCATGTATATCCCCCCCCCCCCCAGTGTATATCCCCCCCCCAGTGTATAACCCCCCATCAGACCTCTCAATTTTTGTATAGCCCCATGGGGCTATACACCCAAAAATACGGTAGGTACACTAGCTGCATTACTTACTGAAAGCAGTAGCCTAACAACCACATAAACGCCCATGCTGGCCTTTATTCTTTGATAAATAGGTGATTAAAAACACGGGACAGAGCATTTTGCTCAATGCTAACAAAGCTGGCAATAGACTGGACCTAACATGATCTATTGGTGTTAGAATAGTTGTTGAAACTTCGACCTTGTACACGGTAGAGGAAAGAAGACATTGATGGCAGGGCAAGCATGGCAACATCGGCATACATAGAAAGCGGATGAATTATGACACAAACATAGGAAACATAGCCGCGTACGTACGTTACGTACATACATACCTACACCCTCATAACTCATTCTTGTTGGACACAGGAACATGAGGCTTGGCTTGGATAGACTTCGAGCTACTATGCAAACCTATAAAGACTAAAGCCCTTTCCAACGGATACGACGGATGCCTGAACTGAACTACAACGAACACGTTGAATGCTTTCGCATGTCTAGCTGAGCCAGTAGATAGAAATAGGAGGAGGAAGCTTGTCAATGCGTTGTCGCACCCAAGAAGCATTGACATACCTACGTATTTATTAGGCTTTTCAGATCCTGTCAATCATGAAAGGCCGTAGGAGGAAAGGACAAGGAAAAATGGGCCTCCATAGTATCTTGATATTCGAGCGTTACTAACGAAGACAGGAATACATCAATATCAGAGAAGAATCGATATGTATGCAGTCTACTGGTACTTTATGTTTACGCCTCAGGTACTTATCTATACTGCGTACGTACTATACTAGCGCGAATAACCTATCAAATTTAGCGCGACGATACGGCACCGCATCACACGCACAACACTGCCGAAGTCCGAACCAAATTCCAAAATCAAGAGTTACCGGTACGTACACACATTACCAGCAGCAGTTCAATGATTGTTCGAAGTATTGTAGCCAGACGGGAGAATGAGTCAGACAGGAGAAAAGGCAGGCGCAGTCTCACTGGGACGGACAGACAGCGCGAAGATGCCACGCCAGCTCTAACTCAATTATCTGATTACGAAGCAATTAGCGCCCGCAGAAAAACAGGAAATTCGGAAGCCCAAGAGGATTTTGCGCCCAAAAGCGCTAATAATAAATTTTCTCCCGCCCTCCCGCAATGAGCATAAGCTATTCAATAATAATTTCATCACCATTCAGACAAGCGGAGGATGATTCTGGCTTCTTGAGAATGCGCGAGTTATTTGTCGCGCGCGCTTTGGCACCAACAACATGCCTTATTCATGTGACAGACCGTCTTACCCGACACTGGAGAGTGTCCGAGGCAGAAAGAAAAATAGGCGCTAATGACCAAGGGAGGAAATCGAGTGGACACAGGGGCATGCAGCAGCTATACTACTGGACAAAACGGGAAGATGAGCGTGAAGGAAGACGACCGGAAGTCGCCTACAGACTGTGGTGGTCACCACACGCCACCGGTCAAGTTCTGTGGTGGTCAGCCTCAGCACGGGGAAACCAAGGGAAATTTGTCACGCCTTTGGCGTTCGCGATGGTCAAAGGGTGTGCAGTGCAGTCGTGTACGTAGGTAGCGTACTTACGTATACTGCATGTAGGGTATACATACACGCACATAATGAAACGGCGTGGAGATATGCAATCATTTTGCTGCAGAATCGGGGCTGCTGGGACTAAATTCGATTTTTCACTTTTGACCATCGTCCTCTCTGCGTGTCACGCCGCGGTCGAAATTAGCGCTCATTCACAAGGCCAAGCAAAGCAGCTCATCAAAAAGCAGGACTGTGTGGATTCATCAACTGCGGTTATTATTATTTTTTCGCTAACTCAAACGCAAAGCTAGGGGTTCCATCTTCAGCTAAGGAACATTCATGGTCATATCAGCGGATTGTTCAGCGCCATTATTAAAAATTCATTAGCTAGACGCTGTTAGAAGCTTCTTTCTAAGCAACTGACCACTTCCCCTGTCTTCTCCCGATAATGCGGTAAAAATCAATGCCAATGTAGCAAACGAAACGCAAAATAAGGCATGCTATTGACATGCGCACATGAATCATTGTCAATAGGTGGCTTGCCGCAGCTGTGGCGCCGCTACAAATATGGACCATCCACCATCACCTACTATAGATAGATATAGGATCTACGATGGAAATACTGGACGGACCTATGTACGTATGTGACACTCGCTGGTGGTCAGTGGGTCGATAGCCGCGATATTTATTTTGGGTGCGGGCGCTAATTCGTAGGCTGGGCGGTCGCATCTTTGGATTGCAACTCAATCCAATCGCCGATATCTGGACGGAAATATGAGGACAAAGCGTGAACACAGAGCTGCATAAAATTGCAATGAGTGTGACGTAGTGTACGTCCTGGTAGTATCTACGTTACTTATCTATCCGACGATAGGAAAACAAAGTGCAAGCCGTTGAATGTCCATGAATGGCAAGCGAAGCTTCTACATACAGTACACTAAACGCGCGAAATCACGGATTGGCTATAAGTACGGTAATCTACATAAATTGGCGATACAATAAGAGGTAGTACAAATTAAATACGTACTATCCAAGCATTGTTGTTTTGTCTACCTTTGTCGTCGACCGACCACAAACAATAATCGGAATTCTTCTGATGATAGGCCTAAGGTCTCTGCCATAAATTTTACACGCTAGGCCGCATGAAGGGTAAGAGTTTTGCAATTTGTCGCCGAGGAATGACAGCGCAGTGGCAACCTGACTACTGGGCGGGGACGACAGTGATTTATGAGCGTGTAGCGCGCCGAATGACAAGCCACTTTGACGACGCGACAGACTTCCCTCTTATTCAAAGAATGGACGCGAAAACGGACCACGACTTCTGTTTCTGTTCTGCCCCACTCCAAGTCCAAATTCACTCGTGTCGTGGTCAGCTCCTGTCCTGTCGTTCTCATTCTTCTCCATAAAAGGACAATAGACAGAGAAAGGGGGACAATGGCCAGTCTTGTCCTTCTGCGTCCAGAACAAGAGCAGCAGAAGTGAAAAGATGCGGGCCAAGGGAGACAGAAAAGAGAATAGAGGGCACTCTCAGTGGGAAACGACAACCTGTCCATATCCCTCCCATTGACACTAATGACTGCTACA